>CM064503.1:31442185-31674692 GCA_032716605.1 Paralithodes platypus | reverse complement strand
GGCGAGGAAAGGGTATTCGGAGAAAAGTTTCAGGTAAAAACAAACTTCCAGGAAACTGGACCGACCTTTGCATGACCCAATCAACAAACGGGAACTGTTTGCATTCCTTTCCAACAAACTTGCCATAGATGGCATCAACACAAAGAAACACAAACTCTCACACTTCATCAAACAACACAACATACACATTGCCATCTTACAAGAAACAAAACTCCGCACAACACAAAAAACACCCACATTTCATAATTTCACCACCATCAGACAAGACCGGGCTGTCGGCGGGGGCGGTGGACTCATCACCCTGGTACACAAAGAAATATCATACATAGTAACCAGTGTACAAACCAAATCCCTCCTCCCCCCAAATGATAACACAACAGAAATACAGTCAATTAAAATACGCACTGGCAACAACTCCAACATAACCATCATAAACACATACATTCCTCCCCAAACATCCCCTACAGTACCAAATGAATACAGACCACACCTACAACACATCACAAACCCCACACATCATCCTGGGTGGTGACTTCAACGCCAAGACGTCAGCCTGGTTTGTCGACAACCCCGACACAGACAGAGGGCTGGTACTACAAAACCAAACCGATAACCTCATCATCCTTAACGACATCCATCAACATACCCATATTCCTCACCAAGCCCTCTATAACCCATCATCTCCAGACATCACCTTTTGCTCCCCAGAACTCGCCCCCACAACATCCTGGAGGGTGGTCAGAACCTTTGGCTCTGACCACCTCCCGATCATTATCACCACCAAAACCAGACTCACCCCAGCTAGCCACAAACACACATACACCAATTATAAAAGAGCTAACTGGGAAGCATTCACAAATGAGACAGAACAACACTTCACAACTCTAAACAGTACACCCATCACTAACATCAACAATGCTGTACACATACTCAATAAAACTATCCAAAACGCTGACAAGAAACACATTCCAAGAGGTAACAGAAAAAGACACAACCCCAACTTCACAACAGAAATTCAAAACCTCATCAGACAATGCGACATACTGAAACACTCCCCAGCACCCCACACACAAGACATCACACAACAAATTCAAGTACTCAACACCCAAACTAACAACAAAATACAAGAACAACAAAAACTAAATTGGAATAACTTCCTACAAACACTTGATCACAAAACAAACCCCAAAAAACTCTACAAAACACTAAACAGCATCACACTTTCCAACAGCAACACAACACAATCACATGCTGCAATCACAACAACAGACTCTACTCCTTCATGTAAACAACAAGCAAACACTCTCATCAATCACTTTTCACATGTCAGCCACCTAAAACCTCACAAAGACGACCGACGTGTCATCCGACGTAAGAGACAATTCCCCACAGACCCTGACTATACACCCTTCACCAATCACCAGACAAAGCATATCAACAATCTCAAGCACCCGCCTGTGGCCTAGACAACATAAGCAACATACACCTCAGACACCTGGGACCACAAGGCATACAAGCACTCACTAACATATCAAACTACAGCTATTCACACAACACAATACCAGACATTTGGAAGCATGGTATCATCACATTCCCCAAACCCAACAAAGACCCCACGCTACCCTCCTCGCACCGCCCCATCACACTCCTTTGCTCCCCCTCCAAAGTCATGGAATGCCTAGTATTACAACTAATTACACCTGACCTACCCCTAGCTCCAACACAACATGGCTTTAGACCACTGCACTCCACAAACACTCTTCTCACAGACCTTACACAAAGAGCTTTCGACGGCATCAACTCAGCTAGACCACCACACAGATCACTATTAGCACACTCGACATTAGTAAAGCCTTTGATGCCATCCCCCGCCACAACCTAACAAACAAAATCTACAACACAAACATGCACAACAACACAAAAAGGTGGCTGGCCAACTTCCTAGCAGGCAGATGTGCACACGTATCTTTTGCCGGTCAGTCATCTAAAATCAGAAACTTTCCAAACGGAGTCCCACAAGGATCCGTCCTATCGCCCGCACTCTTCAATCTGTACATGCACGATATAACTACACCCAATACGCCCCAAATAAACTTAGCCTCCTATGCAGATGACATAACACTCACATGCACACACCATGACCCAAAAAGAGCAACAGATCTCCTTCAACCCTATCTCAACACACTACATGGCTGGTGCACTACAAACAGACTTAATCTAGCCCCAGCCAAATCCACCGCAACCCTGCTCACAAGTTGGACAGGAACACGAATACATCCCTCAACTCACCATAAACAACACACCCCTAACACATACACACACCCAAATCCTAGGAGTAACATATGATACTCATATGACATTCAAACAGCACACCACAAACATTAAAAAGAAACTGACACCCAGACTTAACGCCCTCAGGTCACTTGCTCACACAAAATTTGGACACAACAAAGAAACTACCACCACAGTATATAAACAATACATAAGATCAGTGATGGAATACGCAAGCCCAGCCTGGGCTTCTAACCTAGCTGAAACACATCATAAGACCTTACAGACTATTCAAAACAAAGCCCTGAAGATCATTACAGGTTGCACAGCTACTTCACCCACAGATCACCTACATCAAGAAACCAAAATCCTTAAAGTCAAAGACCATCTGGACATGAGAGGCACTCAATTCCTGGCAGCAGCCTCTACGAACCAAGACCACCCACTAAACTACATGGCAACGCACCCACAGACACCAAGAAATATCAAAACAACACCCAGCACACGGTATCACACACAATTATTGTCCTCTCTCCCTCCCTGCCCACCCCGAACCAACTTCCAAAAGCACATCCATACTCATATCTCTCACCGATCCATCCACTCACTCACAGACAACACGCAGCTGCATACACGACCTCCCGAAATCCATCCTTCCGAATCCTCCCTTCCTCGCGAGGACAGAGTCCACCTGGCCAGGCTGAGATGCGGACACCATCCAGCTCTCCTGAGCTATCAGAAGAGACTGGATGACTCCATTGTCGACGCCTGCCCGGGATGTAACACAGCACCCCATACCATTAAACACATCATAGAAGACTGCATTTCACACAACCACTTACGCCAACAACACAATCTACACTCAATGAGAGCTCTGTGGGAAAGCCCGATCGTGGCCATGGCCTTTCTCAGGGACTCGGGGCTGTTCGGCCAGGCAGCTTAGGGAACAACAACAACAACTGTTTGGGTCCTACATTGTGTTCCAACCTTTGCCCGGCATACGACTTCAGATTGTACACACTTGTGCAACTATTGATCAGTATTGATTATATTGATTTACTTCACCAATGTAACCATTCATATTGTGACTATACACTGCTTGCATGTATGGATTCAGACAATTAAAATATATTGATTGCTTGTACTTTTGCCTGACTGTAGTAGACAACATAATGAGGCTGCCTAACACACAAAGCTTTCTCGTTCTGGTTTAATAGTACCTTAAATAGCTCTATCCTATTAAAAGGATGCATGGGCTCCACAGTGCGATCTCCGAGCATCATTTTAAAAGAATGCCCAGGCTCCATTCATAAATATTAATGTGTACAGCTTCAACTTTATTATAACCAGAAACTCGCAAGTGGTCAATTACAGGTGTATATTGGGTACTGACCTGTCCATCATACATAAACATGAGTATGTGCTCTAGTGTGTCCTGCATGATGCCGTGCAGGAGCAGGACAGGAGCTGGACCGGAGGTGATCTGCAGGGCCCGAGCCAGGAAAGTACTACAGGATGACAACACCAGGCGGTGGGCCGGGTAGAAGTGGTCACCGCACGATAGTGTAACGTCCGTAAACACTTGCTGAAATACAAAAACTCAAGTTCTCACACACTACAGTATTAACATATACAATGATTTAACATCTTTTTCCTTTACACTGTAATGGTTCAAGCAGGGTTACCTTTTAGTTGGACTGTAATACATTAAAGTCCTGACATAACACTGCCCTATCGTGTCAGCCCTGTGGTTGATATGGCATAGTGCTGACAATGCCTGAGCAAGACTCAACAAAGTACCCCTGTATCACACCAACCTCAACAGTGTTTCTTAAGGGCCGTTCTACTGGTGATCTTCTTTCTTATCTTACTAACTCTTGGTCATCCTCCATTTGGGACTTCGGTGACACTTTTTCTGTTGCGCTAGACATTTGAAGGCCTTTAATAGTCTGACACAAATACCTTATATCCAAACTACCCTCCTACGGTTTCTATCCCTCCATCTGTGCCCTTGTCTCCAATTTCCTTTCCGGCCGTTCCATAGCTGCGGTTGTGGACGGCCACCGTTCACTTCCTTAACCTATCAACTCCGGTGTTCGTCAGGGTTCTGTCCTATCTCCAATTATCTTCCTATTATTCAATAACGACCTTCTCAACTACACCTCCAGTCCAATTCCGACATAAGCTGACTACTCTACATTACACTATTCAACTAGCCTTCCACAACACCATTCACAGCAGGAACTCCAACACTCACGTAAGGAGGCCATAAAACACCTATCTTCTGATCTCTCTACTACAGTCAAATTCCGCTAATCCAGAGGCTGAAACCTCGGAAGGATTTTCCCCCAAAATAAGATTATAAAACAAGATTCATGTCTATCTTAACCCTTCAACCCCGGGTGGTACACGTGTGTACCATTATGTTTTGACCCGAGGAACCCGGGTGGTACAACATTGTACCATTGCTTGCGTATGTGCTTTCGAATGGCACGCGTAAACATTTCGTTCCGTGGTCGCTAGGCGACGCCACCAGACACCATGTACGCCACCAAAACAGTCTCTACCCTGCCGCCAACATGGATACTAGCCCAAAAAGTGATTCCCCTGTGTCCGATTCCATGCTCCCTTCGACGCCTGCCCATGTTCGTCGCGCCCTAACGCAAAGGCACGTACAAGATGCGTTGACTCCCGGAGGTATTGAAATAGCTTTGAGGAGTTATGAATGTGGTGAAGGACAAAATAGTGTTGATGACTTGGGCAGTGATAGCTCCGAGTCTTATCAGTCTCACTATAGTGAAGATTTAGACGATCTAGACGAAATTCATCAAAGAGACGCGCGCATTTGTTGGATTTGAGCATGACGATGAAAGTGATGATAGTACTGAACGTGATATAGTTGTGCAAGGTGATGAGAGTGTAGTGAGAGTGAGCGAATGGGACAGCACTAGGTCGACTGCCAAGTTTAGGTTGAGTGACACGACACCTAGCCCTTCGCCAGCTAAATCCCCATTCAAGATACGTTTTTATAAGAAGCAAGTTCTTGAAGAGGCGGCCGCGGCAGCCAGGAAAGAGGCCCTAAAACTTGGTGAGGGAGCAGTGCGTGAGGGTGCCAGTGAGGCTGAGCGTGAGGGTGAGGTTGACCCGCCATTGTCTTCCTTATCTACCCACGCCACCCAAGTTGCCCCAGGCGCCCGCCATTCTTCCCCACCAACACCAGCACTGCCTAGGGTTGAGGACCCCCCACTTTCGGCCTATTTACCCCTATTTCCCCCGAGAGGAGACATACTACTACAGAAAAGGGAAAAGGGAGAAAATATGTGAAAAAAGGAGCTACAAGTAGGCGCTCTTTGTTCGAGGCTCCCGCGGCTTCCACCCCTGCCGGTCCCAGCCATACGCCCCCGCAACTTTCCCCAGGGTCCACCCCACCTCTCTAGCCTACAATAGAGGTTCCTGACGATGTATTTGACCTCGCATCCATACCTGCACCTACAGACACTGAACCAGTGCTGTCTACGACTCGTCGTAGGCCAAGGAGCCCCGAACCTCTGCATGAAGATGACAGAGCCTCACCTGCCACTCCTTCCCCACCTCGCCGACCTACACGCCGCCCACGCATCATTCGTTCCCCGCGAGATTATGAGGGGGGGGTCTGAAGATGAAGGGCACCTCACAGATGGCTCTCGCCATGATTACCTGGGTCCACCGTCAGGGCAAGATGACGGCTCTGACGACAACGACGATGACTTTATGGACATCGACGACCCTCAACCCAGACGCTTGGCCCAGGGCCGTCATGCTCCTGGCCGCCCTGGCCGCCGGGCTGGGCCTGGGCGCCGTCGCGCTCCTGGCCGCCCTAGGGTGCGCGCCGCCAAAGTTCGTGGGCGTGCTGCCCCAGCTGCAGCTCCTCGTCAGCGTCGCCAGCAGGATCCATTTTATATTTTCAACTGGCAGGATGTGGCTGCTGATGAAGTGAATGACCCTGATGTAACCCCTTTTGATGAGGTACAGGAGGGTTCAGGAGTTACCCCAAGTTTTCCCGCAGGCCCCAATGCTCCACCACATGAGCTTTTTGAGGCATTTTTTGATAAGGAGGTTACTGAGTTTGTCATAGAAGAGACAAACAAGCACCACCAAATCCAGGTGAACTTTTTTGGCAAGGTGACCAAGGGCCACATGAAGCGGTGGACCCCAGTGACTCATCCCGAGTTCATGGTGTTCCTGGCAATCACCATGCTAATGCCTCATGTAAAGAAGCACAGGTTGGCTGACTATTGGATCACCAAAGATCTGATATCCACCCCTGCCTTCGGGAAATACATCTCTCGGGACCGGTACCTCGACATCCTCGGAGCGCTCCATCTTGTCACCAACACCGACATGCATCTCTCTGACAAGCTGTGGAAGATTAGGACGTTGTACGAGATGATGCGAGAACGTTTCACGTCATACTTCACGCCCTTCTGCAACGTCTGTATTGACGAGTCTCTTGTGCTGTTCCGGGGAAAGCTGAGCTTCAGGCAGTACATCCCCTCAAAGAGACATCGCTTTGTATAAAGTTCTTTGTGCTGTGCGATTGCCAAACTGGCTATGTCCTGGACTTCCTGGTCTACAGCGGGAAGGAAGGGGACGTGGAAATAGACCCCCTCATTGGCTTTGGCGGAGCAGTGGTTCAAGCCATGATGAACCGGTACTTCCAGAAGAATCACGTCCTCTACACGGACAACTACTACACGTCCCCCACTCTCTCAAAGTACCTCCATCAGCGCAAGACGGGGACTGTAGGCACAGTTAGAGCGAAAAGGAAGGGCATGCCAACTTTCCCTCCTAAAACCAAGAAAGGCGATGTCTTCAAGAAGAAGTCGGGACCCATTCTGGCTATCCACTGGCACGACCAGCGGAAGGTCAACCTTTGAGCACCGTCCACAAGGGGGAAATGGTTGAGACTGGCAAGGTGGATCGCCGCACCCAAGTCAGGGTGACCAAGCCCGATGCTGTAATGGACTACAACATAAATATGAGGCTGGTGGACAAGTCCGACATGCAGATAGGCTTCATCGACTGTCTGCGTACCTCGTGCAGATGGTACAAAAAGTTCTTTCTGCACATGGTGGAAATGTCAATGCTGAATGCCTACAATATCTACAGGCTTCGGAATCCGCGCACACCCAGGAAGTTCAGTAGCCTGCGGAGGTTCCAAAAACAGGTGTTGGTGGAGCTCCTGGACAGGTATGCTACGCCACAGAGGGAAGTGGCACAACCTGGGCGCCCCGTTCAGGACCGCATGCAGTGTGCACAGTATCTAAATGTGCACAAGCTCGGTTACCTGCCTCTGGAACGAGATGGAGTCACCATTAGCAGAAGGCGGTGCCATGTCTGCTGGAACAGCCAGGTGAGGCAGAGGAAGCAGAAAAAGACCACCATGCAGTGTGTGGAGTGCCAGGTGTCACTATGTGCTATACCGTGCTTTGCTGAGTACCACACCACGCAGGAGTACTAACTAATAATCATAGTGAAAGTACCAAAGACTGACAATATGTATGTATATAGGCAACAAGTGGAAATAAAACAATGTATTGTGATAAAAAAGTCATGTACAGTATTATGAAAACATATATAAATAAGTGAAAAAAGACAATAAATTGTATATACAACGTTTACAAAGCATATAACTAAGTGAAAGTGACACATGACATAATATTAGATGGCCAAAGTATAATAAACACCTGTGATAACGAATAATCAGTGCCTAATATAACAATAACCTACCTCAATTACTAATAAAATGTACCGTATCAAGTGAAAATGAGCATTATCAGTGACAGTGACACTCTCTCAAGCATATTTACCAAAGTGAAAGTGACACACGAAGTAATATTAGATGGCCAAAGTATAATAAACACCTGTGATAACGAATAATCACTGCCTAATATAACAATAACCTACCTCAATTACTAATAAAATGTACCGTATCAAGTGAAAATGAGCATTATCAGTGACAGTGACACACTCTCAAGCATATTTACCAAAGTGAAAGTGACACACGAAGTAATATTAGATGGCCAAAGTACAGTATAATGAACACCTGTGATAACGAATAATCACTGCCTAATATAACAATAACCTACCTCAATTACTAATAAAATGTACCGTATCAAGTGAAAATGAGCATTATCAGTGACAGTGACACTCTCTCAAGCATATTTACCAAAGTGAAAGTGACACACGAACTAATATTAGATGGCCAAAGTATAATAAACACCTGTGATAACGAATAATCAGTGCGTAATATAACAATAACCAGCCTCAATTACTCATAAAAACTACGGTATCGAGTGAAAATGTGAAATATTAGTGACAATGATAGCCTAATACACATATTTTATATAATTGGACTCCAAATAACTATAATAACATCACTATCAATAAATAAAATCGCCTCCGGGAGGTAAAAACTCTGGCGCGACGAGTGGCTAAGTGTGCAGTAGGTTAGCCAAGCCGGGGCCTGGGCCAAGGCGACGCATCCGAACGCGGGAAGATTTTCCCGCATAAAAATCACTCCACTTCCCGCGCTCGCCATTATGCAATCACTTGGGCTAGAGACCTCTACTCAACGGCATTCTACACATGAAGGTTTGTGCAACATTTTTTTTTTTTTTTATAACTTTGTGTCATGTATTTCAGGAGTAACAGGTGAATCAACATGGACCAAAATTCCTCAAAACCCCCGGTCACAGAGTACAGTCACGATCTACCCTAGCCGGGGTTGGAGGGTTAAGTCAATTAATCGAGTGTTTTGGATTTACACCTCTACACCACCGGAACTTCACCGCACTGCCTCTATTCTAATTAATTATTAATTTGTATGTGTTTTAGGGCCATTTTTATATATAAATCTGATACCTCGGAAAATCTGCTAATCCGGAAGTCCCGCGGTCCCCTGCCTTCCAGATTAAGACTTTTACAGTATCTCTAATTGGGGCAGAGAAAACCTTTTTACATTCAATGCTTCCAAAACTCAATTTCTCCATCTGTCTACTTGTCGCCCCCCTTCCAGAAAACTACGACCTACTCTTCAACAACATAAACAAATTTACCCTTCATACATACATACATACATACGGGTTTAAAGACCGCAACCGTGCACAGTGAATGTGGCTTCCATGGTACAATCACAGTACTGCACACAGTGCACAGCAATCATAGCACGGTGGTTACAGTCTTTACTGCAGCACAGTACAACAAAATCTTACCACAACAATGCCCCATCATGTTATCACAGTGGCTGATGTTGGTATAGCACTAACAGTGTCTCAGCAAAACTCAACAAAGTCCCCCTGAAGCACCTGCACCTGGCGAAAATCGCACCACACCAGCCTTAACCGTGCTACAATAAGGCAGTAACAAGAAATCACCGTAACTGCTACAGAGGCTTCTCTTAATATTCTCGATGTCTCTTTTTCTTCTGATCTCTCTTGGAAAGATCATATTACCACTCTTGCTAAAACAGCTTCCCAGAAGCTGGGTGTACTTAACCGCCTCCAGGGGTTCTTTACCCCCACGCAGCTTCTTGCTCTGTACAGAGGCACAGTACATCCATGTACTGAGTATTGTTCACATGTGTGGGGAGGATCCTCTCACACAGCACTTCTAGATAAAGTAGAAAAGAAAGCCTTCCGTCTCATTAACTCACGTCCACTCACCAATTCTTAGCACTCTCTCTCTTCGCTGCAATGTTGCATCTCTCTCACTATTCTACTGCTATAACAATAATCAGTGTTCCTCAGAGCTTTCTCAGTGTACCACCCCCTCTTCGTAGAGCATGTAGCACCCGTCTTGCAACACACACACACGAACCACCGACGAGACAACACCTCCGCACCCACGCTCCCGAAAATCAGCTGATCTAGCAAGCTGTTTACAGCGCTCGTCAAATAAACTCACCTAAACTTGAGTATAAGGATATTTTGTGTTGTCCTGTATTATAATGCAGTATTAAAATAATTTGAGATTAAAATCAAGTGAGGATATTTCGAGTGATAAAAATAATTCAAGTGATTGTGAATGCGAGTGGATGTAAACAAATATGGCTGACTTTGATGGATTTGAAGTCGGTGAGACCGGGGGCATTCTAGGGAAAATTATACGTGAGCTGAATGACATTAAAAGGTGGAAGGAGGATATGCAGGAGTGGAAGGTGAGTGTTAGTTCACAGATTGAGGCTATATGTTCAATATGTGGTGCTCAGGCTGGGGACATCGAGCCTGGACAATATTTGAGTCGGGCTAGCCTAAAAGAAATTCAAACTCATATGGGGCAACTCCAGGACGAAAATGAAGCTTTAAGATTGCAACTTGAAGAATACAAAGGGCAAACCAAGGAAATGAAAACACATGTGGAGGAGATTAAGGAGAAACACAATAAATGGGTTAATGACGAAGGAGGAAAAGTGAAGGAAGTGGCAATGAAGGAAATCATGGAGGAACAAAAGAAACAATCAGAAAGGGAAAATAAAGATTTAGAATCAGTGGTAGTAAAAGCTATGAGGAGAAATGAACAGGTCCTGCGTGAAACAATAGATAGAAATAAGTGTATTATTGTATTTGGGGATATAGAGGAGCACATTATTGAGAGGAAAGCTAGGGATAAGGAAGAAATTAATAAGGTAAAAACATTGATCAAGCATGTCGATGAAGAAGGAAACAACTGGAGAGATGATATTGAAGAAGTTAGGAGAATGGGTAAATATAGTAAGGGAAACACAAAGGCAATGAGAGTGCAGTTTAGGTCTAGGGTAACAGTGGATGCAATAATGAACATAACATGGAGACTTAACTTGACCAGCAAGTTTAAGAAAATTACAATTAGAAAAGACATGAGTATTGAGGATCGAAACATAAGAAAGGAATTGCAAACCGAGGCAAATGTAAAGAATGGAGAAAGGACGAAAGAAGACGAAAAGAAGTTTTTCTGGCGAGTGTGGGAGGGAAAACTCAAGAAATGGTATATAAAGCGAAGGGACGAAGTAGGGAGGGAAAGGGAGATGGTGCGGGTGACGGGGGGAGAAGGCAGAGAGAGGGGAGGTGGAGATAGAGAGAGAAACAGTCCAAGTGGAGGCAGAGGGAGGGGAGGTGGAAACGGAGCGAGAAACAGTCCAGGTGGAGACAAGAGAAGAGGAGACAAGCTAGGAAATAAATTGGGAGGGGTACGTACAAAAAAGAAAGGAACGGGCAGGGACGAGAAAAATAGGGAAAATACTGGAAACGCTAAGTTCATGTATACAAATATTGATGGGTTAATTTCCAAAAAGATTGAGTTTGACGAATATGTAAAGAGAGAGAGGCCCGGGGTAGTATGTTTGACTGAAACTAAGCTTAACCAGGAGGTAGACACGAATATAATTAGT
Source organism: Paralithodes platypus (assembly GCA_032716605.1). NCBI lineage: Eukaryota > Metazoa > Arthropoda > Malacostraca > Decapoda > Lithodidae > Paralithodes > Paralithodes platypus. Next base: position 31,663,015 of record CM064503.1, on the reverse strand, counting down.
TGTGCAGGATACAGTACATGGAGAAGAGACAGGTTAGGAAAGCTAGGAGGAGGAGTGTTGATCATGGTAGATAATAAAATTACTGCTAAAGAATTAAAACTTGGTGATAGCATTGCTGAAGTGGTAGCAGTTGAAATTGAGGATAATGATAGGTCAAAATTGGACATTGTATCAATGTATTTACCTCCGAAGACTAAATCTTGGAGCAACGATGAATATAATGAATTAATTTTGGAAACCTTGCGTATGTTAGAAATTATTTGTAAAAGGAAAAATAGGCTTATTCTTGCAGGGGACTTTAATTGCGGGGAGGTGGATTGGGAATGTTTGGATGCGGGTTCAAATGAAAATACTTGGGGTAGCAAATTTCTTGAACTAACAATGGGGTATCTATTAACACAACACGTTACGGAAAATACAAGATTTAGAGGAGGTGATGAACCATCAAGACTTGACTTATTATTCACCAAAGACCCCCAAGAAATAAAGAACCTAACATATTTGAGTCCCATGGGAAAAACGATCATGCTGTGATTGAATTTGAATTGACAGTGGAATTTCTGGAAGGCAGAGAGGAGGAACATAGGGAATATAGACTAAATTATAGTAAGGCGGATTATGAATCATTACGAGGATACTTTGCAAATATAGATTGGACATTTATTGAGCAAGAACAGAATATTCAGGTAAAATACACCATGTTACTAGACATTTACAGGGAGGGGGTAGATAAATATGTACCAACATTTAAGGATAGAAAGCTGGCTAAGGAGAAAGAGTGGTTTAACATGCGATGTCACATTGCCCAGAACAAAAAGGACTGCATGGAATAAAGTGAGAAGGAGACACACTGAGGAAAAATGGAATGAGTATAAGAATGCTAGAAACAACTATGTCAAGACTATAAGAGAGGAGAAAAAGAACTTTGAAAAAGATATAGTAAACAAATGTAATAAAGAACCCAAACTGTTCTATAGTTATATCAACGGCAAAACTAAAATAAAGGACAAAATAGCAAAGCTTAGGGTAGAGGGTCAATTATATGAAGACACAGTGGGTATGTGTGAAATTATGAATGATACATTAACATCCGTGTTTGTGGAGGAGGATGACTATGTAGAACCTGTGGTGGAATTGAACGAGATACAGGGACTAGAGTCGATAGAAGTCAACAAGGATGAACTAAAATCATTGTTGGAAGAATTGGACGTGAGAAAATCAATGGGCCCAGATAACATTGCTGGATGGGTATTAAGAGAATGTTCTGAACAACTAGTGAGACCTATTTTTAATATTGTTCAACACTCATTAAACAAGGGGGAACTTCCCTTAGAATGGAAACAAGCAAATATAACTCCAATATATAAAAGTGGAAATAAAGAAGACCCGCTAAATTATCGACCGGTATCCTTAACGAGTGTTATATGCAAGCTTTGTGAAAAGATTATTAGAAAAAGATGGGTGGGTATGTTGGAGGAGAGGGAAATAATTTCAAGCAAGCAGTTCGGGTTCAGAAAAGGTCATTCGTGTACCACAAATTTGTTGAGTTACTATGATAGGGTAATTGACATTGTACAAGGGAGGGAGGGGTGGGTGGATTGTATTTACTTAGATTTCAAGAAGGCATTTGATAAGGTGCCTCATAAGAGATTGTTGTGGAAGCTCAGGACTGTGGGGCGGGTTGAGGGAGTATTATTAAAGTGGATGGAAAACTATTTAATTGGGAGGGAAATGCGAACAGTAATAAAAGGAAAGTTCTCCTCGTGGAAAAGGGTAAAAAGCGGAGTGCCTCAAGGATCGGTGTTGGCCCCAATCATGTTTTTGGTTTTCATCAACGACCTTCAAATGGGAATAGGCTCATATATATCTATGTTTGCTGATGATGCAAAATTAATGAAGCATATTACAAGTAGGAGTAGTTGTGAAGAATTACAGAGAGACCTAGATAAGTTATATGAGTGGAGTCAAACTTGGAAAATGGAATTCAACACGAGTAAGTGTCAGGTTCTTGAGATGGGAAAAAGTAAATATAGACCTTCTTGGGGATATAAAATAGGAGATGAAATCATTAGTAAAGCTGTGAAAGCAAAAGACCTAGGGGTAGTTGTGGCAGACAGCTTGTCACCTGAACAGCATATAAATAAAATAACTGGTGAAACCTATGCAGTGTTGACTAACATGAGAATAGCTCTGAATTATTTAGATGAAGAGATGTTAGCAAAAATAATAGGGACAATAATACGACCAAGACTGGAGTATGCAGCAGTGGTGTGGTCTCCACACCTTATAAAACATAATAAAAAACTGGAAAGAGTTCAGAGAGTTGCCACTAAGATGATAGCTAGCCCTAGAGACCTGCCTTATGAGGAGAGATTGGAGAGGCTAAAGCTGCCAACGCTGAGGGAGAGGAGAGAGAGGTGACATGATCATGATGTTTAAGTGTGTGAAAGGTTTTGAGAAGATCGACAAGGGAGATTTTGTGGTGAGGGACGAGGGAAGAACCAGGGGTCATGATTGTAAGTTGAGGAAAGTTATATGTAAGTCTGATGTAAGAAAGTTCAGCTTCCCGTATAGAAGCATTGAGTGTTGGAATAAGTTGGATGGGGAGGTGGTGGGAGCAAGAAATATCCAAACTTTTAAAGCAAAATTGGATAAATGTAGAGAGAGAGACAGGACAACACGAGCTTAGGCTCAAATCCTGTATACTACAATTAGGTGAGTACAATCCCACCCCTACGCTGTGCAACTTTCCAACGCAAGAGTGAAACGTTATTCTCAATCTTTCTTCTATTCAACAGCTGAGCTCTGGAACTCTCTCCCAGAACCACTTTCCCTCTTCTTTTGACTTAAATTGCTTCAAACTCTGTGTATCTAGGCATTTTGGCTCGAACGTCCCTTGATTTTGGCCTCGACACTCTTTCAACTCTGGGGAGGCAGTTCTGCCTTTTGTCTCCCTCACTCACACAGCAGAAAAAAAAAAAAAAAAAAAAAAATCTATCTATCTATCTATTGCCTGACGCCGTGATCCCCGAAGGGGTGGCCACGAACGAACCGCCCCCATGCACCTCTGTCCCCAGTCAGTCGACGCCCCTCCCCCCAACCAGCACCGCCTTCGTTCATGTACTTCCTCACTCCATCCTTCCACCTCATATTCGGTCTACCTCTCCCCCTCGCTCTCGTACACCCTCTTAGTCATTCTCTCGCTTTCCATACGTTCCATATGGCCGAACCATCTCAAGTTGTTCCTTTTCACACTTTCCAGCACATCTACCTCCACACCACACCTCCTTCTTACTTCCTCATTAGTCTGTCTATCCCTCCATGTAACTCCGCACACACTCCTTAAGTAATTCATTTCCACTGCTCTCACTCTTGGTCTGAGTCTCTCAACCAACGTCCATGCTTCGCTTCCGTAAGTCAGTGTCGGGATTACCACACTGTCATGCAAGGACTTCTTCACTTCCATACTGACCACCCTATTTCTTGTTACTGCTTTTAGCGTTCCTACAACCCTCTTCCCCTGTTGTACCCTCTCCCGCACCTCTTCATCCATAGTCCCATCTTTACTCAACACACTGCCCAGATACTTAAAAGAGTTGACGATCTCCATAGCCTGACCGTTCAGCTTCACCTCACACTCTGTGACTTCACCCCTTTCGAAGACCATAACCTTGCTCTTCCCCGTATTTACCTTCAAATTCCGTTTTCGCACACTGTTCCAAACTCATTTACCAGACCCTGCAACTCCCATTCATTATCACTCATCAGAACTGTATCATCCGCAAACAGCAGTATAGGTAGCTTCCACTCAATTCCCTCCCTTTTCAGCGATACACCAACATCCACTGTTCTTGATAGTATTTCTTTCATAACTCCATCCATATATACAGTAAACAACCACGGGGACATCACACACCCCTGTTTCAAACCAACATTCAGGTCAAAGAACTCGCTCTGCTCACTCTCCACACGTACTGCCGCCTTTGCACCCTCATACATGCTCTTCACTGCTTTCAGCAACTTGCCCTCTACTCCGTATATTCTAAGTACTTTCCACAAACCTTCTCTATCCACTCTGTCATAGGCCTTCTCCAAGTCCATAAAGGCAACATACACCTTTTGTTTCTTCTCCAGATACTTCTCCACAACACAATTCAGGGTAAAAATCTGATCTACACATCCTCTTCCCTTCCTAAAACCTCCCTGCTCGTCGCCTATCCATTTCTCCGTTCTCACTCTCACTCTCTCAATCACTACCCTACTGTATACCTTCCCTACTACGCTTAGAAGACATATTCCTCGGTGGTTACCACACACTCCTCTTTCCCCTTTGCCCTTATATAGGGGGACTATTATGCCAGTCTTCCAGTCATCGGGTGCACTCCCCTTCTCCCATGCTAGTTTGCACATTTTCCATACCCATTCTATCACTATCTCACCACCATACCTCAACATTTCCCCACACACTCCATCTGTTCCTGGTGCTTTCCCCAACTTCACTCTTTTCATGGCTTCCCACACTTCTGACCTCCTGATCCCCACCTCCTCCTCCACTACTTCTCTTCTTCTCCCTCCCATACCATATCCAGCTATGTTTGCTGGCTCTTCATTCCTTTCATTTAGCAACTCACTGAAGTACTCCCTCCATCTTTCGACTCTCTCTTGCTTCTCGGCTAGCATTCTCCCATTCTTATCTTTCACACCCTTACTGTTTCCCTTGCTACCTTCCCTAACTTTCTTGACTTCTTTCCAGAACAGTTTCTTACTCTCCCTCCATTTTACACTCAGATTCCTTCCAAATTCCTCATCTACTCTTCTCTTACTTTCCTTCACTACTCTCTTCACCACCCTCTTACTCTCCACGTACCTCGCTCGTTTCTGTCTCTCGGAATCTTCATTCCCTCTACTACCCAACCACTCTCTATATGCTTTCTTCTTTTCTTCCACAGCTATTCTTACCTCTTCTGTCCACCATGCTGTACCTTTCACTCCCCTCCCTCTTCTCCTCACTCCACACACCTCCTCACATGCTGCACAGATCTCATCCTTAAACACCTTGCTCATCTCCTCCACTTCCTCCATAACTTCCAGGTCGAACCCACCTAGTCGTCTTTCCACTGCTCTCCTGTACTCCTCCCTGATTTCCTCCTCCTGCAACCTCTCCACCCTCCTCACCATTCCACCCTCCTCTCGCCTCCCTCCCGCTCTCCTCACCCACTTCTTTTGTATCCTAACCTTAGCTACCACTACATAATGATCAGACAGACCCCCTCCAATACCCCTATACACCCTAGCATCCATCACAGATTTCTTCATTCGTTCATCCACACATACATAATCAATCAATGACTTTCGTTCCACCACTGTCTTATCCTTCATCGTCAACATCCGTTTCCACGTGTACCTGTGGATCATTCTGTGTCGGAAGAAGGTGTTGGCTATCCACAGCCTCCTCCCCACACATACGTCCACAAGTGCACTACCATTCCCATTCACCTCTGATGGTACCCCCCACCCTCCCACCACTCCCTCAACTTTCCTATCACCCACCTTACCATTCATATCCCCAATCAGAAATATTCTTTCGTTCTTGTCAAACTTCTCCAGGCACGCCTCCACATTCATCCAGAACTCCTCTTTCTTTCTTTCAAGTATATCCTCTGTCGGGGCATACACGCATACAATCACCCACGTTTGTATTCCTACTTTCATTCTCACCCACACAATCCTTGAACCCACAGACCCATACTCTCTTACACATTCCTTCCATTTGCTACTTACAAACAAACATGCACCTTCTCTCGCTGTTCCTTCACTCACTCCAGCACACACACCCATTCCACCCATTCCACAAAAAAAAAGTGCCATAACAATACTCTACCTTATAGGATGACTGTTGGTTCGAGCTTTCACCATCCTCCCCTTTTGTCACCTTCTACAACATGCAGCGGGATACGTGGGAGGAGTTTAATGATCTACAACATTCCCACAGGAGTACAAAGGAAATCAAGCAACAACAGTTCTAGTGACCCTTCTAGGCTGCTTGTCCTCCAAAACACTGAGGATCAAGTGTCCAAACAGTGGTTTAGAGTGGGTAAGGGAACATTGGAAAGGGAACTACTGCCCTGGAACTAATGTCCGTGGTAGGACTAGGAAGTTAGTAGGGGACATATGGGTTAGTAACTGAGGGGAGGATAAAATAAAGTTATTCATTTACAAATGCAGTCAGTCGCGGGTTTGATGCGAGATATTTGTCTAGGCGGAGTTTAAATGAATCAACGGTGCTGCAGACTATAACGTCTCGGGGAAGCCCATTCCACAAGTTGACAACTCGATTGAAGAAGAAATTCTTAGATTCGTGTGAGTTAAAAGATTTACCAATAACTTTGCAACCGTTTCCCCGCGTGTAATTAGATTGGTCAATAGTGAAGTACTTACTACAGTTCATATTGTCGATGCCTTTGATGATTTTGAACACTTGAATTAAGTCACCTCTTAATCTGCGCTGGGTTAAAGGAAATAGATTTAATTCTCTAAGACGCTCTTCGTATGGTTTGTTCTTTAGGCTAGGTATCATTTTGGTAACTCTACGTTGAACTCGTTCTAGCTTGTTTATGTCATTTTGGTAATAAGGGCACCAGCATTGAACGCAGTATTCCAGAAGAGGGCGGACTAAGGAATTGTAAAGGGTTAGGATAACGTCTTTGGATTTATGCTCAAATGACCTGCCTATAAAGCCAATTATTTTGTTTGCCTTCTTAACAACTTCTGAACATTATTGACTCGGTTTTAGGTTACTCGATATGGTTACTCCCAGATCGGTTTCTCTGTTTACATTCTTAAGCTGAGTGCCATTCATCGAATAGTTTGCTTTCTCATTTAGGTATCCGATATGTAGTACTTTACATTTATCCGCATTGAAACTCATTTGCCAAATTTGGGCCCAATGTGACAATTTATCTAGATTGTGTTGCATATCGTCAACTTGTTCTTTTGAGAGTACGCTATTTGCAATTATTGTATCGTCAGCAAATTTTGAGATTGTACAGGTGAGACCCTGATCTATGTCGTTGATGTAAATTAGAATGAGAATTGGTCCTAGTACCGATCCCTGGGGTACCCCGCTACTTACATTGGTCCATTTAGATGCCTTACCGTTTATGACTACTCTTTGCTTTCTGTCGCTGAGCCAATTTTCTATCCATTTCAACACACCGTCTTGTATTCCATGCGCTTTTAGTTTTAGCAGTAAACGTTTGTGGGGAACTTTGTCAAAGGCCTTTTGAAAATCAAGGTATATAATATCTACAGCTTTACTCTCATCGTAGAGGTTGAGGATATCGTGGAAGAAGTCTAAGAGGTTTGTTAAACAGGAACGTTTTTTACGAAAGCCGTGTTGAGTATCTTTAAGTATGTTATTTTCCTCGAAGTGATATACGAGTCTGTCTCTTATGACAGTTTCTAGCATTTTACATACAACTGAGGTTAAGCTAATTGGACGATAGTTACTGGGTAGGTATTTTCTGCCTTTTTTGAATATCGGTGTTACGTTGGCTAGCTTCCACTGATCAGGCATAGTTCCAGACTGCAAGGATTTATTGAATAGTAATGTCAGTGGTTTGGAGAGCTCATCCTTAGCTTCCTTTAGAACTCTAGGCGAGATTGTATCAGGTCCAGGCATTTTATTTACCTTGAGTTTATCTGAACAATTCAATACTTCTCTCTCTGTAACGGTGATATTGCTTAGAACATCTGAATTATCAATCTGAATCGGCGATGGTGTAGGGATATCACTGAGGTCTTCTGTTGTAAAAACTATTGCAAAGAAGGTATTGAGGGCATTACTCATTTGTACTTCGTCTTTGGTGTATTCTCCATTTTCATCGACTAACGGTCCAACAGTTGAAGTAACTACTTTTTTCTTTCTGATATAACTATAGAATTCTTTCGGGTTTGTTTTACTTTGATTCGCAATATGTAACTCTAGGGTCTTTTTACTTTGCTTAATTAACTTTTTGGCTTTGCGTCGTAGCTATACAAATTTCACCCGTTCTTCGTCATTTTGTGAGGATTTTAATCTATCATTAGCAAAAAAATTTAGCAAGCAGGCAGTTTGAAATATCTTTATTCCACCATTTGGGCTTATTATTATGGCCTGAACGCCGTATTTTCGATGGTATGCAGTCTTGCACTGCTTTTAGGTAAGTGGTTTCGAATAACTTCCAAGATGTATTTATGTCGTTATTGTTAATTAAAAAGCTCCAGTCAGTTTCTTTAAACATAGCTCTAAGTTTATGAAAGTTTGCTTTCTTGAAATTAGGGACTTTTTCGATGCTACTATTTGGTTCGTTACTAGTAAAGTTTAAAGTGAAAGTTATCGTACGATGGTCGCTGTTACTGAATTCATCACCAACATTCAAATTCTCTATTAATTCTTCTTTTGTTGCAAGTACAATGTCAAGAACGTTATTACCACGGGTCGGTGTTCGAACAAATTGATAAAGCGAACTCTCTTGCAAGTTCGTATACAAGTCATGTCCGGAGTGTGAAGTAAGAGTATCGCCCCACTTGGTCACAGGTAAATTAAAGTCGCCAAAAATTACGGTATCTTGTGAGTTACTTACATCTGCAATTTGTTCGTAATTTCTCGGTCAGTTTGCACTGATTGAGCTGGAGGTCTGTATATTAATGCAAGTATTATTTTTGTACCTTTATTATTCTTTATTAGCACAAAAGATGTGTCGACGTTCACAATTTGAGGTTTTGACAAGAGGGTAGGGTTAAGACTTTCTTTGATATAAAGCAAAACGCCACCTCCATTTCGATTTATTCGGCTTTTCTCAAACATTACATAACCGGGAAGTGAATACTCTGCTAAAAAGTCTCTATCTTCTGTATTGAGCCAAGATTCTGTTATGCCAATCAAATCATAATTTTCTATAAACACTAGCTCCTCTAAATCTGAAAATTTATTGCGTATGCTACGAGCGTTTGCATAGAAAACCTTTAAATTTGTTATTTTAGAACTCACGGAACGCTCTTTAATAATATTGTTGGTTCTTGTCGGATCTACATGTATGTTCATGGCTGTCCTCGGTCCTCGCTGTCTTCGGTCCTTATCGCTGGTGGTCCTCGGTTGCCTCTGTTTTTTGCTTGGCGTTGAATGATTTATGTCACTGCTGCTTCTTCTCGGATGGCGTTTTTTGATCCATGGCTGCGGACTGCTAGGCACAGGCAGTGCCACTTGAGGAATTACCATGATATCAGGGGGCAGAGTCACTGTTTTGAAGGACATAGGCAGTTCATTGGTGTCCTGGAAGGCATTTATACAGCCATCCTTTCTCTGGCTAACCCATTTTAGTCACTTCTCACAACTAAGATCCTTTGCTAACATGTGGTCCTCGCCTGGTTATCTTCGGAGGTAACCCTGTGCCTTGGAATTGATCATACGATGGTTACAATTATAGCTGGGAATGTATAAAACTCTCAGAGTTAGATTTATTTTAATAAACAGTATCAATGTATGCATCAACTCTCAAGTGTGTGTTACACAAGCAAGTAAACCCTTCCTACCCGGGTGTCCTTTTATAAGGACACCGCGGCAGATGGGCAGGAACCCGGGTGTCCTTACCCGGTCTGTAAGCTTGAAAGCCTATTCAGCTTGGTCTGAACGCCGTGCGTCCGACGCATGTAAACAAAGCCGATCGTTGCGTCACCGCACCTCCGAAAACAAGGAGACGTCGGATCAATGTTATTGTTGTGACGTCAGACGAATTAGTGTCTGAAAAGCTCCGATATTGTCAACATCGCGGAAAAATTCGCTCCACTGAAATCGTCACCACAACTGAACCAGTTGACTTACAGAGCTCTACTCAATGCCAGTCTACAGATTGAAAACCGCGCTACGTTTATAGATGCGTGGGAAATTTCTAGCAGTTAAAATAACAAAGATACGGTAGCCTAGGCCTAGACGTTTTTCGGCCAGATCGCCCGGGTACCTGACACTGTCCTTAGGAGGGGGCCCCCGGGTCAGAAGGGTTAATCATCAGTGAACTGTATCAGAGTCTTCAATGTGCTATAATTTATTGTACTATTTGAGGGGTTTGCATTACTGTTGATAATATTGAATGGGACTTTGTGAGATTATGAGCTAACCAAATCAAAATTAATTTAGAATGGTGACAAAAAAAAAAGTCAGATTATAAGGTTGGGGAAGCATTTTTCTGACCAAAGTGTTACAAGAGCACTTCTACTTATTATAATTATCATTACAGTACTAATATTACTAAAACCACTGACCTTATCCCTGAGGTTACTAAGGTTGTCAAGGAATGCAGTGTGATGGGTGTTCCATTTCAACTGAATGAAATCGTCATCCATTTTGCTCTTGATGTACAGTATCTGAAAATAATAAAAATTATACAGTATTGCAATAATGTATAAGAATATGAACAATGCTGTGGAAAAGCTGTGAACATACACTCTCCCAATCAGTTGTGTCCATAATTAGCCAACAGGCGTGTTCACAGGTGTAGACAGGGTTCAAGTCCTGTGATAAATGGCTACTGAGCCCATTCAGAAGCTTATACTTGCTCAACAAGGCCATTCATGATCAGCAGGTAGAAACAGTTAGGACTTTAAATATTATGGATAGGCCCTAATATGATTCTGGATGGTTACTATGGCCCATATCTGGCAATCAAAGAAATAAAAAAAAAAAATTGGACATATGTTAACGTACCTATTAGTGCCTATTACCCCGCACCAGATAGTAGATTTTTCTATCCGGCCGGATACCGGATAATTACAAAAATATATTTACACAAAAAATATCTGGCTACTTACCAAGGTTACCATAATGTTGAACTTCTGTAGCTTATCAGAAATCATTGCACTAAGATAGCTTGCATGAACTCCATATAACCTAGTTATAAACCTATTGTTTTTCAGTATTGAACGCATCATCATCATCTCTGACGCCTTGTTGCCACCTGGGAAACCTCCGCTAAAGGATGGCCATGACAGAAACGTCTCCAGGCTACTTTGTCAAGACATGCCTCCTTTGCCCGTGCCACAATGCCCCTTCCACTACGTGGAAGTTTTTCTTCAATATATTTTTCCACTTTCTTTTCCCATACTATAGGTGGTCTTCCACTCACCTGACTCCCATATATCTTTCTTGGCATTCTGTCTTCATCCATTCTCTGAACATGACCATACCACCTCAAAGTACTTACTTCTCTTTATCCACTCAACCACTCCACAATCAATGCCTAAAGCTTGCTCTTCCATTCCAAAGGACTCATACACTTCCCTATTACTTGGCCCATCTAGCCTATTCACACCAGCTGCCATTCTGAAAAAGCTCATCTCCACAGCTCTCAGTTTGGAGAAGTCCTCGTCACTTGCTGTCCATCTTTCACTTCCATACGAGTGTTGGGAGCAGCACACTGTTTCTCAGTGACTTTTTAACTTCCTGACTAACCATTCTTCCTTTGAGAATACAGTACTATAAAGTTCTCCAATCACCTTTCTCCCTTGCATTTTTCTCTCTTTTATCTCACTCTCCATTTTACCATATTTGCATAGTACAGCTCCCAAATACTTGAAGCTTTCAACCTCTTCCAGTACTTAAATTTGTATTATTATTTTACAACTTTTCTCATGTTCCTTCTTAATTCTATATTTTGCCTTAAAATCTATGGTTTCATGCATTCTTCTCTCAAACACCATTACCTTGCATTTCCCTACATTGACCTTTAACTTTCTCTTTTTGCATACCCTGTCAAAGTCTGTGACCACTTTCTGAAGTTCTTCTACATTTTCCGCCAACAGGAGTGCATCATCCGCATATAGGCATGTTAAAATCTTCCATGCTCTTACCTCTGATTCCAGTCTAGCTCCAACTCCCATTGATCCCGCCCTAAATTCTCGAATCACACCGTTCATGTATATACAGGTATTGTATTGAACAACCAAGCTGACATGACACATCCCTGTCTTACTCCTACATTGACCTCAAAACTTTCACTTAACTTATCCCCTACCTTCACATTTGCCATTGCATTCCTATATTTTTTTGTACTGCCATTAGCAACTTTCCTCGCACACCATATACTGTACTGTACTGTTAACACATCCCACAGACCTTCACAGTCTACTTTGTCATAGGCTTTTTCTAAATCCATGAATGCTGCATAGTTTTCTGTTCTTGGCCAGATACTTCTCTACTAACAAACGCATTGAGGCTATCTGGTCAATGTAGCTCCTGCCCTTTCTGAAACATCCCTGTTCCTCGCCTATTTTGTCATCCGTTATCTTCTGCAGTCTCTCCGTTACTACTCTTGCGTATACCTTTCCATGTATGCTAAGCAAGCTAATTCCCCTATAACTCTTACACTCCTCTTTACTACCCTTCCCTTTGTACAAGGGTACTATCACTGTTCCCTACTAACTTCCTCATCCTGCCACGGACATTAGTTCCAGGGCAGTAGTTCCCTTTCCCACTCTAAACCACTGCTTGGACACTTGACCCTCAGTGTTTTGGAGGACAAGCAGCCTAGAAGGGTCACTAGAACTGTTGTTGCTTAATTTCCTTTGTACTGCTCTCCTCCAGTCCTCTGGTATACTTTCCTTTTCCCATGCTAATTTACATAACCTATGCAATTTATGTCAACAGCTTCTTCTCCTCCATATCTCAGCATCTCACCTGGGATGTTATCTACTCCAGCAGCTTTGCCCATTTTAAGTCTATTGATTGCTTCTTTTACTTCTTCTCTGGCTTTCAACTACCCTGTTTATTCTACCTCTCTCCATTCCCATGGATGAGATTTTTGCCTTCCCCCTACTCTTTACAGCTAAGCTACTAACATGATTTTTCCATACTTTCACTACACCATCACTAACTTCTCATTCATGTCCCTCATTCTACCACCTGAGACACTCTCAGTCTTCTTCCCTCTGGCTTCTTTAACAGCTTTGTAGTATGCTTTCTTGTCATTCAGAAACTGTTCACTAATCTTTTTCCCATATTCCTCATCTGCCTTCCTTTTAGCGTCTTGTATCGTCCTCTTCACTCTGTTTCAAATATTTATATTGTTCTTTCCTCGCATCTCTAGTTTCTCTAGGTATATTCTTTTGCAGCATACTCTTTCTTCTCTCTTTGCTAAACCATGTGTTACCTTTCTTCTTTCACATTTTAAATGTGTTCTTCCCACATACTTTCTCAGCTACTTTAGTCATGGAGTCTCTTGTACCTTTCCATACTTCATCTACAGTACTTCCTAGATCTATCATCACATGCATGTCCTCTTTTATTACTGGCCCCTCCATCATTGACGATTATGCCTATTACATAAGGCACCCTCTTCAAACACTCATCCGCCGTAGTTTTGAATCTACCGCGCAGAGCATAAAAAATTGAGGAGCCTTCATCATGAGTGCACGCAACCTCACTCATGGTTCAGTCATTATGAAATTGGGTTCTCACTACGAAAAAACTTTGTAACAAATAAAAAACAAAAAGAAAATAAGAATAACTATTCATAAGCTTTCCATATACTCGTGGATGTACTTGTGTGGATCTTTGACCAGACGCTGACTCAGGCGTCATTCTTCCTTCTCTGCTCTGCGCTCAACCGACCCGGACGTGCCTCCCCACGCTCCGCTGGTTCCGCATTTGTTGCGTCACTAGTGAGTTTTTTCTCATTTGTTTACTCCGGGATGTATCGAGTAAGGTTAGGATATGCATAGCAGGAGGGTCCTGGGCGGGTTGCCCGCAGTGCAGTGTATTTTGGGTCGTGTGTTTGGGGCATCTATTTCGGGTGTACCCTCGTGGTCCTGTTGTGGACATGTGAACTTTTTCACGGTTAGCTAGCTTTGTGATGCAGGCGGCTTTCATTACGCGTTATTATTGCTGCCTTTTATCTTTCTGATGAGGTAGCTTTTTATTCTCTGACGTTCCCAGCGTTTTTTTCTTCACTTAGTGAAGTTTTTTCTGGGTCCCGAGTCAGTTCTTCCCTTTACCGGGAAGTGTTTGCTACAGTGGTGTGTTGACGGTGGTTCCTGTTGTGATATAATTCAGTGCTTTTTGTTTATATTACGACATGTTTACTGTGTTTTTCCGTCTGCTTAGGCCTAGCCAGCCTCTCGTAGCTTTGCCACATGCACAAGTGTTATTGATTTATGTTATAAATATGTACTACTGTGTCATGTGTGTCCTGGTTTAGTTGTGTATTGGCTAATTCCACGGACTATATATGTGTCCTGGTTTAGTTGTGTATTGGCTAATTCCTCGGACTATTTATGTGACCTGGGTTAGTTATGCTTTGGCTAATTCCACAGTCTATTTGGTGCGTTTAGATTGAATCTGAACGGGGTGGGTTGCGTTTTCCGGCGGGTTTTCTCGGTTACACCATGAAAACCCGGCTGGTTGCCGAGTTTTAACCCGTTGAGCCCCGGCTAGTTATAATATTTTGTTCACCCCAGTCCCAAGCCATTTTCACTTCTTTTTTTTGTTTGCTAAAATGGAAGACAAGGATGAGAAATGAAAAAAAACAAAAATCACCTCTGACATTTTTGGGGGGGGGGGGGGGGGGAGCCTCAAAAAAATGTGTTGAGCCAAAATGGAAGAGAATGGTGAGAAATGAAGCCAAAAATAAAAAAAAAACTCATTTCGGTCATTTGGGGGGCGGGGGGGGGGGTTTCAATAGTTCGTCTCCCCCGCATGACCACCCGCCCAGGAGCACTAGGGTAAAAACTGAGTATGGCATTGTACGGCATACATCCTAAGGAGTGTCTCACATAAATCTCAAGCCTCTAGCTCCCATACGACCGGAGTAATGAAGGTTCAAAGTGGCGGTGAACTAAGGGTGTAAACTATCCCCACTAAGCCCACCACCACCAGCTGCGCGGCTGTCTCGGCCCGCTCACACCTACTGGCCCGGCTCCCACACACACTACGGTACCTCCCCCTCCTATTCTCCCGCCATTTCCTACATTACGAGCCACGTAAGTGTTTTTTATATGTCGGACGCACGTGATGCGTCGCTGGGAGTTGGTGATCAAACACTGCCGACGCAACACGTGCGACGCTGGGTCTCACCGGGTTAATCACGCGTGGTTAAAAAAAGGCTTGTTTTCCCCGGCGATTAGTGGCCTGAGGCTCTCCAGGACAGCGTCTCTGTGGTGGGGCCTGTGTTCAGGCGTACTGTGTTTCCCGGCGGGATGGCTTTACCCATTTAACTAAGTGTTCATACGGACACTTGTTGAGTTCAGTTTTTCCCGTTTTTTGCAAAGCCAGTAAAACTAGGCTGTTTGTTGATCTTTCCTCCCCGGCGATCTTTTGCAAAGAAGGGGGGATAGGAATTTTGGGGTTAACGTTAAAATTCACACCCGGCGGTTGCACCTTGGGAGGGTAGGATTAACGGTTTTGTTTAATTCAGTGAAGTTAACCAGACATTCGAGGGCTACGATACGTATCGCCGCCATTCAACATACGGTGATCTAGAACGCTTCGGGAGAAGCCAGATCTAGCATTTAAGACAGGCTTCCCAGTTTTTGATCTGCGAGATAATACAGGCGCCGGCGTCTTTGAATTTTTTTTCCAGTAAGAACTTAAAAACACCACTGGGAAGACTGCATCATATATAAAAAAGCCATGCTGGTCTTTATATTATGTCAGACGATATTCATAAATCTTTTGGACAAGTTAAGATATTCTGAAATCTTTAATTACGAACCTGCCGCATAGCGAGCCGTGATAGTTGTGTATTACGTCTCGTTACCCGGCGGGTTGTCTAAACACTTGTGTTCGAACATGTTGGTGTAGCCTTATGAGCATTAATTCCTGGAAATTTTCTTTTTTTCCAGGGCTGAGTTCCGGCGGAACTTTCGAGAACCTGGAGTAAACCGGGGGTGGGTTCGTGTTTTCCACCAGTCTCTGTCATGGCTACCATAGACCCTGTTTTTGCCTTGTGTATTGCTCCCTTCTGTTCAGGTATCCCTATATTTGCACACACTCATTGCATTAGATGTGTTAAATGTCTAGATCGCTCAAGGGGTTTGTGGGTAACGGGGAACTGTACCTTCTGTACTCAATTGAGTGCCAAAGTGTTGCGGGACAATAGTGGATCCGCGGCGGTCGCTTTGAGGGAGGTCAGGCAGCAATTGTCAACTAATGCTACCACAGTGGCTCATAAAGCGCTGCAATGTGATAATGTAATTCTTTGGGATAAATTATTGATTGAGCACCCCCCTATTAAACGTACCTCTAGAGTAACTGTACGAAAGTCGGCAGAGACTGAGCAGGGTACAGCACTTTCTCTGGTCCCTACAACTTCTAAGAGACCTCGTGAACCCACGCCCCCGGTGACAGCCTCCACGTCACGGGCGCGGTCCAGGTCCAGGTCGCCCCTCAGACAACAGCCGCCTAGTCACTCCTCTTCACCAGCAAGAAAGAGGAGCAAGGAGGAAAAGTCCAAGGACAGCTCTAGTGAAAGATCAGAAAAGTCTAAGAGCAGTGAGAAATCTAAGTCACACCGCAGCCACAAATCTTCCAGGAAAGATTCTAAGGAGCGAAAGGCCTCCCGGCGTTCGCCGGAGCCTCGTGCCTCACTTTTTGCCTCTACTCCCGACTCATCTAATGTCCAATCTGATGGGGCGGGAGTGGAGTCAGAGACTGTGGTGGGGGTGTTGCCGGAGGACAGGTTACCAATGGAAATTACACACATAGACTTAGAGAGTTCTGTAGGCAGTGATCGCCCTTTAGAAGAATCTAGTGGGGGCTCAGTGGTGGATGGTGTTTCTGACTCCCAAGGGAGTTCGGGCCTAGGCCTGGGTATATGGCGGTATTCCCAACCAGGGTATGAAGGCCCACGTTTGGTTCAAGAGCCACAGGTACGGACGGACGTCCACCGGGACGCTGTGATCCCATCATCCATTCCTGATTTAACTTGGCACCAAGACGAGGTTCCGGCTTCGGCGGAACCCTCTCATGATGGGCCAGATGACAAGGATGAGGTGTCTATAATCTCTGACATGGAAGTGCAAGAGTCGGGTTCAGTTCTAGACGACTCGCAAGATAGGAATGATTCACCTTTGAGTTCTTCATCCACTAAATTTGTCACGGCGGAGGAAATAGATGGCTTGTTAGTAACTGCTCTCACAAAATGTTTTGGCCAACAGCCGGAGACTCCTACAGTGGACCTGGGAGCTCCCATGACAAGTTCAAGTGTTCGGCCTCTGATCGCTTCTATTGCTTTGACCAAGATTCGGCACCCTCCCCCTATATCACCTAATATAGTCGCTAGGCCTGCTTCGGCGGCACTGACTACTTCTAATGTAAGGGTGGTAACGGATGTGAATCCTTCCCCGTTGGATAAAGCACCGTTAAGAAAGATAGCTATGCCCCTGTTATACGGTCCAGATGACTCATGGGTTCAAATGATCCCAACTAAGCCAGAGACAGCACAGCCCACTTTGCCAGGGGAACTTCCAGTGCCACGAGAGTGGGTAATCCAAGGAAATAAATCTAGAAAGTTACGAGCCTTGGATATTGCGGGTAATGTACTGTACTTGATGTTAATATTAAGGCCATTCCGAACCATTATCACCATGACTTTTTTGTGTATACAGCTACGCCTGCACTGCCCCCTGCCTCAGCTTCAAAGCTGTTTTCTGACTGGACCAAGTATGACGGTTTTAATGATATAAAAGCACTGTCAGCTCTCACTCCAGAATTAGATTTACAAACGGTCACAGACACAGCCGCTAACCCAGTGTTGAAGGTGGGGCAGTAGGGTCCAGGACCTTGGGTGGAATGGGAAGTAGAGGCTCAGAACTTTGCGACCACCTTCACCTCAAAATCCTCCCACCAGATTCCTCAGGACAGCCATTCTTGGTTCTCTATGCCAGTCTTTTCAGCCGGCGGAGTCCCATCTGCTTTGTTTGCTTTTTTAGCTGCCCCCAAAATCAATCTCTGTGAACTTAAAGATCCTTTCACTACGCCTTCACCAGCTCACCTAGACCGGGAGTTTAGGCTACGAGGGAAGGCGTATAGACTTTTTTCCCAGTACATTGTTACGCACCAGGTGGCGAAATCTATGTTACGATCCACTCAGGCAATCGCGGACGCGGAAGCCAGACGATCGGTTGAACTATCTCGTCGATTACTCCTTCAGTCGTTGGGAGATATACGCACGGCCTTGCTCGAGGCGGTGCGGGCGAGACAGGGTGTCCCTGGTGAGGAAACTCCTTGATAGAATTGCGAACCAGGTGGTCATGTCGCCGGTGCTAACTCCCTCGTTAATGTCCCCTGATGTGTGGAGAACTGTTTTCAATATGGCTCAGGCCTTTAACCCTCTCACCACTGAAGGGCTCTTGAACGCCCATAAAAAAGCATATAACAGGTACCAGGAAGGCCTCTTGAACGCCCAGTGGTTGAAAGCCTGTGAGCTTCGTGTGCGAGGCGTCGGTCCGACGCATGTAAACAACAGCCGGCTGGACCGACGCCCCGCATCTCCGGCCACAAGAAGGAGAGCGTCGCTTGTTCGTGTGTGCCTGTATGTTGTTGTTAAGTATCGAAAAGTGGTGTAAAGTGGCTGTTTTGGCCATAAAGTTATCTCCAATGAAATCATCATCACAGCTCAACCAGTTGACTTAGAGAGCTCTACTTAATGCCATTCTACAGGTAAATAACACAGCTTGGGGATGCGTGGGAATGCGGGAAGCAGTCTGATTAACGAATATACGGTAGCCTAGCCTAGACGTTTTTCGGCCAAAACACCCGGGTTTCGAGGAATATATATATAATACATAGCCGGGGCTGGAGGGTTAAGCACAGTCCCACCCCTTCTAAGAAACCTGCTTATAAATTTCCCAAACCCAAGCCAGTCGCAAAAGCTCAGCCGGGTGGGTCAAAGCCCTTTCAGATACCTAAGTCCGCCTCCCCCCAGGGTCAGTACAGGTACAAACAAGGTAAGTTTGCAGGTCATAAGGGCCGCAGTTATAGCAGACCAGGCCAGGGCTCGTCTTCTGCCAACGCCGGCCAGTCGGCTAAGCATCCACCACCACCGCCACCACCAAAAAACTAAAGTCTCTCTCACTCCCAGGGCCGATCTCACGGCGGGTGGATCAGAGGGTAGTACAGCCGGCGAACCCTTGTCTGCTAACTGGGTCGTTCCGAACGTGTCACCGCGCATGGGCAGTAAATACTTGGGCAAGGATGGTGGCACGCAAGGGCATCACCTGGCAGTGGCTCCGACGACCTCGTTTACGTCAGCCGACAAAGGCAACTTTAGTTTCTTTAGAGGTGGAGTCACTAGTCCAGGAAATGATCGCCAAGAATGTCATCATCCCGGTTCCTCAATATTACCCAGTTTTCACATCCAAACTATTTCTAGTGCTCAAAAGGGACAGTGTTCATATGAGACCGGTCGTAGACCTGTCTTATCTGAACCTCCATATTCACAACATGTCATTCAGGATGCTTACAGTAAACCAGATCAGGCTAACAGCTTTGCGCAGTGGCAGTATCGTAACCAATGAGGTTTAGTTTTCCGAGTGACGTATCTGCTACTGCTGAAGGCCCAAAACACGGTTAAAGTTTTCACATTTCATCTTTGCCTAGTACTTGCGACACCTCGGTTGGGTTACCTTCTTTGGAAGGTAATCAAGTCGTACCCCACCTGCTCGTGGTGACCTCGCAAACACCCATTTCTATTTATTTTTTCCATTTATTCTTTTTTCAAGATAGGGTGACACAAACGGGGGCGGCGCTACCTGGGTTTATCCCAGGTAGTAGTTTAATTTTACTCTAAATTTTATTAAGTGTTTTGTATATTTTTAATTGTAGGCTACATAAATATAAACAATGGCTGGCCAAGGCAAACGGAGGCAGAGTTTATTGGGAGATGAAGAGAGCTATGAGTTTGAGGGATTTCTGGCAGAGGGTGGTGAAGTGGAGGATCAATTGACTGTAGTGAAGAGACAGATGATGGGTCTGTTAAGATGGAAGGGAGTTATGGAGAATTGGAGGAGAGATATAGGTGTGAAGGTGGAGTCACTGACAGAAATATGTGGAGCCAGTTCAGTAGCAACTGCAGATGGGCCATTAATTGCTAACCTAGATGCAGTGATAAGGAAAGTAGATGAGCTGGAGGCAGAGAACATGGCACTTAAGGAGCAGCTAAAGGAGTATGAGGGCCATTTAAGTGAGAAAGTAAAGGGAGTAATAAGTGAGGAGAAAGATGAGTGGACAAGGGTGGGGAATGCTAAGGTGGATGCATTGGAAGAAATCATGAAGGAGCAGGTGGAAGAGAGAGAAAAAGAGAAAAGAGAGTTTGAGAAGAATGTAGTGCAGGTTTTGAAGAGCAAGGAAAAGGTAGTGAGGGAAACAGCGGAGACCAAAAAGGAGCCGACCAAACGCACCACTGAGGTGGTAGATGGCGGAAAGAAAAAAACTGTCTGGGACCATCAGGTCCTGGTAGTGAAGCCAAAAGACCGATCCTCCGAGCCAGTAAGC
Organism: Paralithodes platypus; assembly: GCA_032716605.1. NCBI lineage: Eukaryota > Metazoa > Arthropoda > Malacostraca > Decapoda > Lithodidae > Paralithodes > Paralithodes platypus. The sequence continues at coordinate 31,642,494 of CM064503.1, read as the reverse complement.
CCACCAGATACAAAGGCAATCGAGACTGCTTTGGCTTCGGTTCCGGTTAACAAGTTAACTAGAACTGAGTCAGGTGTACTGGTGGTACGACTTCCATCCAAGAAAGCCAAAGAAGATGCAGGAAGGGCCATCAATCAGTATTTGGGGGTGGACAGTGCCTTCAGTGTCTCCGAACCAAAGAAGATGATGCCAAAAATGACTCTGGTAGGCATTGCTAATGACGCTGAGGATAATGAGATCATTCCCAGCATCCTCAACAAGAACCCAAGAATAAAGTCCCTGGTCGACGATGGCTTAGCTATGAATTTGCTATTCACTAAGCAAAAGAGTGATGCACACACTAAGATTGCGGTAGTAAAAATGTCACCTGAAATACGCTCTTCCATTGTGGATGATGGCAATTCTGTGTATGTTGGACTTGTGAGATGTCGTGCATACGATCGCTTCTGGGTAACACAATGTTACCATTGCCAGGGCTTTGGTCATACCAGTGACAGGTGTTATCGGAAAAATGAGGATCCAAAATGCAACTTCTGTGCTGGTACTCATAACTCAAAAGACTGCACCAACAAGACTTCCCCCAAATGTATAAATTGTATGAGCTCCACATCAGTTACGGAGCCGCCAAATCATTTCGCCTCAAGTAGAAATTGTCCTTTAATGACAGCTCAGAGAAATAAAGTTATTGAGAACACCGATTTTGTAGGTTCAAAAAACTGAAAAATGCACATGGGAGCCGGTTGAAACTGGGTCTGTTGAATGTTCGTTCCTTGCGTAACAAAATGGATCATATTTGCGAGATCTTGGATGAACGTAACCTTGATGTATTATGTCTCACTGAGACCTGGTTGTTCGAGTCAGATCTGAATATTATCCAGGCGGCATTGCCTAAAACCCATTCCATAATAAATGTTCCTAGGCCTAGGGGAGATCATCCGGGTGGTGGAGTGGCAGTTGTCTACTCCACATCTCTGGTGAATATCTTGCAAATAAGCCATAACCCAGCCCCTCTTTATTATGAACTGTTGGAAGTGGAAATAAAACTCCATCAACAAATTCTAAGAATGGCAGTTGTCTATAGGCCTGGCCATCGTGGCACAGATAGGGGTTTTATGGAAGAGTTTGGGCAGTTTCTCGAGGAATTTTCTGCTAAAACTGGAAGACTTTTGATGTGTGGAGATTTTAATTACTGGGTTGACAGCCCTCATCTGAAGCCATTCTCTCCTGAGTTCCTTGAGTTGACCGATCAGAACAATTTTGTAAACCATGTGTCCCACCCAACTCATATCTTAGGACACACCCTTGACTTGGTTTTCTCTCCTGTGGGTTGTGGTGGTGTTCTGGATGTTGATGTTGAGAATGCTGACCCTAATACCTCTGATCATGCTTTGATTACTTTCAGCTTTGATTTCCCTAAGCCACTCACACATGAAAAAGTAATCAGATTTAGAAATTATACAAATGCAGACCTAAATTTGGCTAGCAGTGAAGTAAAACAGTACTTGGGAAGTATTGATACTTCCAACCTTACTTCAGATGAGCTGGTGGAGGTACATGGAAATGCACTTAAATTAGTGTTCGATCATCACTGTCCAGAAGTAGAGAAGAAAATCATAGTACGAGATGATTCGCCCTGGTATAGCACTCGAGTTAAATTTCTTAGAAGAGCGCGTAGAAGAGCTGAACGTGAATGGCGGAAAAATAAAACAGACTCTACATGGTTGCAATACCTGTCAGCCAGAAGAGCTGTGGTCTACAAAATCAAAGATGAAAAGAAAGTGTATTATCAGGGAAAAGTTGACTCGTGTGGTAACGACCAGAGGAGGTTGGCTTCAATTGTAAACAGTTTACTTGGAAAAACAAGAGTCAGCTTAAGACCTTCTGTACCTGATGCCGAGTTGGCTGCCAACTTTGTAGTTGGCTGCCAACTTTGTGGCATTTTTTGCTGGCAAGATAACTCGCATAAGACAGGAATTGGATGATGCTTCTGTTGGTGAAGAACTTTCAGTTGTACTCCAACCCCGACACATTCCTAACAATGTCCTCTCATCCTTTCACTCAGTAGAGGTGGACATGATCTCGTCCTACATAAGAAACCTCAATAAAACATTTTGCCCGTTGGATCCCATAAATGTTTCCAAGCTACCAAGAGTCTATGATCACACAGTTGAGTTTATTTCCAAAATAATTAATAAGTGCTTCTCTGAAGGTAGCTTCCCACATTCTGAAAAGCATGCACTACTCCGACCTACTCTAAAGAAACCTGGACTTGATGTTGAGAACATGTTGAACTATCGTCCTGTCTCCAACCTGTCCTTCATATCAAAGATATTAGAGCGTGCAATACTTGACCAATTACAACCACTACTTCAGCAGAATGAAACTATCCCAATTTTTCAGTCTGCTTACCGACAGCATCATTCAACTGAAACAGCATTGATTAGAGTATATAATGATCTAGTTGAGAACATTTGCAATGGTGTGGCCTCACTATTGGTCTTGCTTGATCTCTCTGCGGCTTTTGACACAGTGGATCACGAGTTGTTATTGAGTGATCTTTATGATTGTGGTGTGCGTGACTCCGCTCTCTTGCTTCTTGGGTCGTACTTGTCAGGTAGATCCCAGAGTGTGATGGTAAATCAAGTGGTCTCGGACTCGACACCACTGCAGTATGGTGTTCCGCAGGGATCAGTTTTGGGTCCTATCCTATTTATAATTTATATTAGCAGTTTGTCTCTTCTGCTTCGTGCACATAATGTCACCTTTCACTTTTATGCAGATGACACCCAGATTTATGTGAGAATCACAATATAGTTGATATACGGAGTAAGATGGAATTGTTGATGTCTGATATCAAGAAGTGGATGAGAGCGAGAAAACTTAAACTAAATGATGGTAAAACTGATATTCTCATCATCCGAGGAAATAGAAGAGCTGATGATATGGTAGGTGCCCTCTCCATCAATGTGGGTGGATCTCAGCTGCGACCGGCCAACTCTGTTCGAAATCTGGGTGTATATGTGAACTCCCGATTAGATTTCAAAGAGCATGTAAACCAGATAGTTAAAAGTTGTTACTTGCACATCAGAAATCTCTATTTGGTGAAGCCGTTTATAACCAGACGTTGCCTCCTGACGTTGGTTCACTCATTGGTCTTCTCTCGTGTTGATTATTGCAATGCCCTGTTGGTGGGTCTTCCAAATTATATTTTGAAGAAAGTTCAGTCTGTTCTTAACAGGGCCGCAAGACTAATTTTTGGTGTTCCACCTAGAACTCCTACTACATCTCTTCACATAGAACTGCACTGGCTGCCAGTAAGAGCAAGAATAGAATTTAAGTTGTGTTTGGTGACTTTTAAGGTTCTCAAATTTGGTGAGCCTAGGTACCTTGCGGAGCTGCTCAGGCGCCCACCGGCACACCATGGTGTAGTTGTGCGTCATGACAATGACCCTTTTCGTCTTGATGAACCAAGGGCTTTCCAGCAGTCTTCTTTCTTTGAGAGGTCATTCTCCTACATGGCTCCGAGGTTGTATAACAGGTTGCCGCTGTCCATGAGACAACTGAGTTCTGTTGAATGCTTCAAGAGACAACTTAAGACTTTTCTCTTTGAGAGAAGCTATGATCTTGAGAGAGGTGTCATGACAGATGGCTATAGAGTTTAGGCTATTTTGCCACTGCTAGTGATTGTTAAATGTGTGTTGTATATGAGCCTTCTTTTGATGCATTGATTTTTGTTCTTTTTTCTTTCTCTTTTCGAGCGCTAGTGAATTCTTCGGAAAAATTGGCGCTTATGAGAAATAAGTAACATGCTTATTATTATTATTATTATTATTAACACTTCCGCCGGGAGGATGGATGTGTTCTTTAGACCTGACGGACGCGTATTGGCACGTCTCGGTCAACAAAAGATTTCAAAGGTTTCTGGCCTTAAGAATAAAGCATCAGACTTATGTCTTTCAGAGGATGCCGTTTGGATTGAACCTAGCACCTCGCTTATTCACAAAATTAGTCCGGCAAGCCCTGATGCCCTTGTTAAGGCAAGGGATCAGGATTTTATGGTATCTAGATGACTGGCTAGTGGTGGCAGAGACGGAACAAGTATGCATAAATCATGTCAACAAAACATTAAAACATGTAAAAACTCTAGGGTTCAAGGTCAACCTGGTAAAGTCAAACCTTGTTCCCTCAAGAGTAGTTCAGTGGATAGGGCTGGTCTGGGACACAGCTACTCTCACTCTGAGTCAGAGTGTGGACAATCGCAACAGATTTCGCAGGAAATTGTTTATGTTCCTTCACAGTCTGACTACGACACGGAGAATCTGGGAGTCTCTGGTTGGCTCTCTCAACTGGATTCAACTAACGGTACGGTTGGGCCGGTTAAGAGTCAAACGTTTAATATTGGAGGACAACAAATATTTTCCGCTATTGCCGGCGAAAAAATTATGGCCCATACCAAAATTAATCCACAACTTACTAGCGGTCTGGGCGAAGAGGGAAACCTTGCACTCAGTCATGTCATGGACCTCTCCTCCGCCGACGGTATGGGTAGACACGGATGCGTCAGGAACGATAGGTTGGGGCTTTCAATCAAACCAAGGGCACAAGGGTCAAGGGCTTTGGTCCCATTTAGAAATCTCCCACATCAATGTCAAAGAATTACTAGTCCCCTTATATTTCCTTCAGGCTCACGGCTCTACTTTACGGGGCAAGGCGGTGGCCTTCAGAATGGACAATCTGAATGCAGTTCACTGTATTCAGAAACAAGGGTCGACGAGATCTCGGGGGTTGCTAAACGTGTCAGAAGAGATTTTTATTCTAGCCAACAGGCTGGACATTCAGCTTCACGCATCTTACCTCCCAGGCGTAGCAAACGTCTGGGCAGACGCTCTGTCTCGGAGACAGAGCACAACAGTAGAATGGGCGCTCAAGCAAACCATTTTCGACCAAATGATTGCGAAGCCCTACCATCCACAAGTGGATTTGTTTGCGTCAGAGGAGACTCACAAACTCCCACTGTACCTCACCCGCCGGACGATAACGCCGGCGGGCGGGCCAGATGCACTGGTGACAGACTGGAACAGGTGGAGTTCCATTTATCTGTTTCCGCCGCCAGATGCGTCTCTAATGTGCCAAACTACAAACAAACAGGATTGTAGTAACAAACTACAGGATTATCGAGGCGTAGTCTCGCTAATCGTGCCCCTGTGGCCGGCGCAGTTGTGGTACCAGCAATTGAAGACGTGGTGCCCGGACCCGGTATCACTCACGGTGGGGTTTTTCCACTTAGACACAATTGGCAACCTAAAGACCTCGCTGACTTTTGCTGGACATTCAGGAGGCCAAATGGCTAGCACCATATGGTAGAGACGTGACCAATAAATTCATGAATCAATATACCCAGTCTACTAAGCGACAGTATCAATCGCATTGGCAGGCCTTTACTTCTTGGATTCTTAGAACAGAACAAACTGTGCCCTCGGTGGCTTTGGTTTTTAATTATTTAAATTATCTGTTCGAGCAGAAACGTTTGTCTGTAGTGACGTTAAAAAATCACTTAACGGCGATTAGGATACCGTTTTTGGACCTTACCGGTCTCTCCATACCAGTTGCGGAGGAAAAAGGTTTTATGAGGGCATGTTTTAAACTCCGCCCACCTCCCCGTCAGCTCATGCCTACCTGGTCTCTGGACAAGGCATTGTCTTTACTTCATTCCCGTCTGTACCAAAATACTGCAGATTTTACATTACTTTTAAAAAGGGCAGTATTCCTTATGGCCTTGGCTACCGGGAACAGAGTATCTGAGCTGGCGGCGATGAGCAACACACCTAATTGCCTCAGGTTTGGTAGGCTTAATGAGTGTATTCACATTGCACCTTCCTCAGGGTTCATAGCCAAGAATGAGCACAGTGACCACGTGTTTTCAGAGTTCACGGTGCCGGCGTTGAAAAGGGGAAAGGTGCACCATAATTTATGTCCAGTGCAAGCTCTAACCAAATATTTGAGAGTGGCACCTCTAAATCACCACGGTGCTTTATGGGTAGCAAGTACGGGTAAACGCTTGATGAAACGTAGACTGGCTTCTCTCTTGGTCGAGGTCATTAAAGAGAGTAATCCCGGCGTTGTGGGTAGGGCCCACGATTTACGCAAGTGGGCGGCTTCGTTACGTTTCCTGAAGATTTTTTCTGTTGAAGATATTACGTCCACACAGTTGTGGGCCTCTAATCATACGTTTTTGACTCGTTACCTCTCAGTAGCTCTAGACAAACCTTCCTTGCCATGTATAGCTTTAAGGCAAAGGGTCTAGGTGGCCCCTAAGTCACTTTGTTTAATTTCAAGAAAAGGGGGGGGGGTGCAGTCAGTGTAACATAGGACACCCTAGACCCCGCCAGAATATGAGAGCTGTGATACTGTTGATGGGTGTTGTGATATTTAAATTTCTCTGTACTATTCATTACAGGAAATTGTGGTAGTACAATTTTAGTACAAACAATAGTGTAGTTGTAAGTAGTTTTTGGGCTGAGAAGCAATCTAATTTAATCATTGGTTATATTTTGCAAGATACCTGTATATCCACTAATTTTATGGGGTTTATATGTGCACATGTAAACTTATAAGTTTTATTTTTCACCACTTAATTTAAGTGGGGTGCCTTGTTAACTGGCGGATCTGTTCTCAGAATCTCAGAGTTAACACCCTTTTTTATCAAGCAGGCTTCTTTGAAGCACGCTCCTGCTTGTACCCCCTTTTTGTATAAGTTGTGCTGTATAAAGTTTATGCGCCAAATATATCTTTTTTACAAAGTAAGAATACTATGTGGTTGTTTGATTATCTGCCTTTGCTATAGTTATGATATGATTACGAATGTCCCCCTCCAGTCTTAGATATCAGGCATAATCATCAATGATGGAGGGGCCACTAATAAATTATAGGTTTGACTCCTGCAAGGAGATAAAGAAAACCTAATATTTAGTAGTGGCCCCGTAATCATTGACGACTGGGGCCCTCCCGACCATCCCCTTCCCATTCGTTGATGTATTAAGGATTTTGGTATACTTGATATGTCAGTGAAGGAAGAATGACGCCTGAGTCAGCGTCTGGTCAAAGATCCACACAAGTACATCCACGAGTATATGGAAAGCTTATGAATAGTTATTCTTATTTTCTTTTTGTTTTTTATTTGTTACGAAGTTTTTTCGTAGTGAGAACCCAATTTCACAATGACTGAACCATGAGTGAGGTTGCGTGCGCTCATGATGAAGGCTCCTCAATTTTTTATGCTCTGCGCGGTAGATTCAAAACTACGGCGGATGAGTGTTTGAAGAGGGTGCCTTATGTAATAGGCATAATCGTCAATGATTACGGGGCCACTACTAAATATTAGGTTTTCTTTATCTCCTTGCAGGAGTCAAACCTATAATGGTCTCTTTCAGGATATCCTTGTATTTTGTTGCATTACATTCTTCATTTAATTTTCTCACATTCATTCTTTCTACTGTCAGTTGTCTCTCTTTCCTCTCATATTTCCACTCCTTCCTTATCCTCACTTTTGTCAGCACTGTATAGTTAATCTGATCCCGTCAGCATACCTCGTACAGCTTTTGAATCTAAAATTCTTCCTTTCAGTCCGGAGTCCATCATGGCGTAGTCAATTAGAGATTTCTATTCCTGCTCACCTTTACCTCTGTGCCATGTATATCTATGTATGTGACGATGTTCAAAAAATATGTTAGCCAGAAAAATTTCTCTCTCCGCACATACTTATAAAAGGAAGTCACCATTCATATTCTTACCCTCCACACCACAATTACCCACTATACCTTCTATCTCCTCGTTTCCAACTCTACCATTCATGTCACCTACTAATATTACCTGTGACTGTTCCTTTTACTTATATATTTTCTAGATCTCAAGTGACGGCATCTTTTCCGTGGATTGACCTCCCTACTGCCAACCCTGGCAGATTGGGAGCCAAAGCGTCACATTTTTCCTTTGCCCCTCAACTTTCCCTTTATAATTGCTGAGGGGCACAGGGCCTTGGGTGGGGCTTTTGTTTCCCGGGCGTTTTTGCACCCTCCTCAGCTCCCCGCCTTTGAGTGGCTTCGGTCACCTGGGCATTATTAGTGGTAAGCTGGGAGGGTTCTGTGGGGGTGCTCGGCCAGACAGCCTGAGGAACAACAACAACCTGTCAACACTCCTGTCTTTCTCTTATACATTTATTGATTTTATTCCAAAATTTTCTATTTTCTTCCACAGTTTCTTGGTTGACTGGTGCATAGACACACACACATTTTGCCCCCTTCTATTAAAATATATGAGAATGACAAAAGCCTTGAGGGGGGGGGGGGGGGGGGGGAAGAACCCCCCCCCCCCTAACTAATAATTGTATCCCACGGCAAACGGTTGCCAAATACTGTAGAGCTTATTTTTTCCTTTATATTATCTTTAACCCTCCATTTTCCCTGGTCTTCATAGATACCAGTAAGCTGGATCTCCTCAAACACTAAATTAATACCAAAAGTAAATAAACCTACCGCTAAAGAACTAAGACCTATAGCACTCAAATATTTCTTATAAGATGATGATGGCTATATTGAGGGACAAAATACTTACGGTACATATTAAAGAGAATAACCTGACAATAGATACCCAATTAGGGTTTACCAAAGGTAGTAGGCTAGAAGATAATTTACCAGTATTCATAATGATATACAGTATACTGTATTAAAAATAGTTACAGGAACAAAAAACCTTAAATAATTACAGCAATAGATTTTTAAAAAGCTTTCGACTCATATAAAAGAGAAAAAATATTAGAAGCATTAATCTACTACAAGGTTCACCCTCAAATAATCGACATAGTTGCCAAAATATATATATACAGGAGATTGGACAAATTTACAATCAAACAGAGACATTGAGAAAGAAATCAACATTACCAGTGGCATCAAACAGGGCTGCACAGGCTCTACAACTTTATTCAATCTAGTCACATATATAATAATCAATAGACTAAATGAAACAGGACTAAGCTATAAAGATGATTAGTTTTATATAAATACTGTACTATATTCTATGCCGATGATGGACTAAATTTGTCACAATCAGTGGAAGAAGCAAGGAGAAGTATTAATTTAATTAGGGATATAGTTGGACTGCTGTTTGCGGATGATACAGTTCTGATGAGTGATAATGAATGGGAGTTGCAGGGTCTGGTAAATGAGTTTGGAACAGTGTGCGAAAAACGGAATTTGAAGGTAAATACGGGGAAGAGCAAGGTTATGGTCTTCGAAAGAGGTGAAGTCACAGAGTGTGAGGGGAAGCTGAACGGTCAGGCTATGGAGATCGTCAACTCTTTTAAGTATCTGGGCAGTGTGTTGAGTAAAGATGGGACTATGGATGAAGAGGTGCGGGAGAGGGTACAACAGGGGAAGAGGGTTGTAGGAACGCTAAAAGCAGTAACAAGAAATAGGGTGGTCAGTATGGAAGTGAAGAAGTCCTTGCATGACAGTGTGGTAATCCCGACACTGACTTACGGAAGCGAAGCATGGACGTTGGTTGAGAGACTCAGACCAAGAGTGAGAGCAGTGGAAATGAATTACTTAAGGAGTGCGTGCGGTGTTACATGGAGGGATAGACAGACTAATGAGGAAGTAAGAAGGAGGTGTGGTGTGGAGGTAGATGTGCTGGAAAGTGTGAAAAGGAACAACTTGAGATGGTTCGGCCATATGGAACGTATGGAAAGCGAGAGAATGACTAAGAGGGTGTACGAGAGCGAGGTGGAGGGACAGAGGGGGAGAGGTAGACCGAATATGAGGTGGAAAGATGGAGTGAGGAACTACATGAACGAAGGCGGTGCTGGTTGGGGGGAGGGGCGTCGACTGACTGGGGACAGAGGTGCATGGGGGCGGTTCGTTCGTGGCCACCCCTTCGGGGATCACGGCATCAGGCAATAGATAGATAGATAGATATAGTTGGAGACAGTAGTTAGAAATAAATGTAGAAAAAAGTAATATATTAATAGCTAATATGAAAGAAAACCCTGCAGATATAGCTGGGATAAAAGTAGTAGAAAGTATTAAGTACTTAGGAGTAACTATATCAGGAGAGAGGGATTGTTTTAAGAAACATAGAACACAATTAATAACAAAGGCCAATAAACTAGCTAACCAGGTACCGTACCCTCCATCTTAGCCAAGAGTTGTAATACAATTATTATTGGCAAAACTTTTTGGAAAGATGTAGCCTTGCCCTCCATCCTACATGGTACTAAAATGTAATTCATAAGTTAGAAGTAAAACAAATCCAATGAATTGAGAATAAAGTTTTTAGAATTATACTTGGTGCTCCTTCCTATACACCCGTCTGTGTGCTGTGAAGTGAAGTGGGTGCCTCAACCATGTATTCAAGGATGATGAGGGGAAAGATATTGTATGTAAAGTATATACAGTACTGTATTGGAAAAAGAAGAAAATCTTATTGGTCATGTGTGGAGAAACCTGCGTGAAAATCATATGAAAGATCAGTGGCTTACAGATAAAGTGAAGTTCAGTAATGAAACAGGTTTAAGTAAATATAATTTAAAGGAGACAAAAAGCGATAATTTATGATTGGGACCATACAAACTGAAAACAAAATAAGTCTACTCCAAGAAAAGTGTAAACCTGTACGCAACATATAAAAGTGAAATCAAAGAAGCTCCATTCTACAACAACAATCCATCATCAACAATATTCTTCAGATGCCGCTCCAACACCCTCAAGTTAAATTACCGAAGTAGATTATTTTGTCGATGGGGAAACCAAGTGCATAAACTGTGATGAACAATACGAGGATTTGAGTCACTTCATTCTGTTCTGTCCACAATACAAAAATATAATAAACAGTTGTAAACTTTTTCAACAACCATACCAAGAAAACTGCTAGAGGGCGGGTGCCCAACCCCAAATAGGGGTTGAAATAAGGGAGCTATCCCCCCGCCAAAGGCAGCTTTCTAGGGCCTTTCCTAGCTGATTGGGTTCTAGTCATGTGGTGATGGGCTGGTCTAAGTGAGAACTGAGCGATCTCTGCCATACCCATAGCTTACTCTGACTAGATCTCAAGTGACGGCGTCTCTTCCGTAGATTGACCTCCCAATCTGCCAACCTAGAAGTTGGCAGATTGGAAGCCAAAGCGTCACATTTTTCCTTTGCCCCTCAACTTTCTTTTCATAATTTCTGAGGGGCACAGGGCCCTGGGTGGGGCTTTGGTTTCCCGGGCGTTTCCGCACCCTCCTAAGCTCCCCGCCATGGAGTGGCTTCGGTCACCCAGGCTTTATTGTGGTAGGCAGGGAGGGTTCTGTTGGGGCGCTCGGTTATGGCCTTGGCCTTGCTCGGGGCCTTGGGGCTGTTCGGCCAGGCAGCCTGGGGAACAACAACAACTGCTATTTAGTGATGATATAGAAAAATTACAAATTAAAAGGGTTATACTGTATATAAACTTTGGAACGAAAAAGAAAAAGTAAGAAAATCAACCACATAAAGAATATAGACAACTAAAAAACTCAACCACTTGAACCACATAAGTAAAGTACAAAGGGGAGGCCGTTGCATTCGATCCGATAGCCCTCCCCACTAGGAGGGGGGCTGTGTTAAATAGCCTATACAATAGATTGTTGAATAATGGGTAAATACAAATTTCCTGCAGTCCTTGCTGTAAAACAACACTCTACTGTATAGCAAAACAAACAAAAAATATATACTGTATACAGTACTGTATATATATATATATACTGTATATATATATATATATAATATATATATATATATATATATACTGTATATATTGTATATATATATATATATATGCAGTATATATATATATATATATATATATATGCTAAACCTCTTGGCTGTCTCACTGTAAATATTTACCAATTTTAACTACTGTATAATGATGAAAACTACCTAAAACAAAAACACAAATCCATGGGAAAATTAGTGGTTGTTTCAGTAATATCTTAAAAGGGGCCAAAGCCCCCCTCAATCCATTATTGTATCCCACGGCCAGTAACAAAACAAGGCAAGAATGTAGGGGAAAGATGTACAGTAGTAACCGGGTGTACGGTCCGACGGTCGTCATGTTTACATAAGTCGATCGCTCGCGATTAAGTTTCCGTCTATTTTTTCTGTTATTTGCCCCTTGCTGGCAATAAATATGATGATGATAATAAGTCATGGGGGGTGAGGGGGCAAAAGCCCCCCTTGAACCTATTTCTATATCCCACGGCAGTCAAAATAGACGAGAACATGATCGTGAGCGTCCGCGTAGCGTAAACAAGGCGGGCGGTACACCTGGTAACTACACTCTTGCCAAATTTATTTACCGGGTGTACCGACCGCCTTGTTTACACTACACGGACACTCGCTATCATGTTCCCGTCTATTTTGACTGCCGTGGGATACAATACTGTAATAGGTTGAGGGGGAGCCTTGCACCCGTCATCCCCCTATAACTTATTGTGATCAACTCATCATCATATATACAGTATTGCCAGAAGAGGGAAAATAACAGAAAAAATAGACGGGAACTTAACCTAACCTTGAGCGATTGACCTATGTAAACTTGACGACCGTCAGATCGTACACCCGGATACTACATCCTACACCAAAACAATTTACCCAACACCTGGCCATGGAATACAATAATGGTTTGAAGGGGGCTTTGACCCCCTCATCCCCCATGACTTATTGTCATCATATATATTACCAGCAGGGGCAAATAACAGCAGTCAAATTAGACGCGAATGTAACTGCAAGCGTGCGACTATGTAAACAAAGTGGACGATACGCCCGCTGACACAACTCTTACCAAAATATTTTGGGAAGGATGTAATATCCGGGTGTACGGTCCGACAGTCATCATGTTTACATAGGTCGATCGCTCGCGGTTAAGTTCCAGTCTATTTTTTTATTTCTGTTATTTACACCCTGCTGGCAATATATATGATGATAATAAGTCATGGGGGCATTGAGCGGTGAGGGGGAGCAAAGTTCCACCCTCAAACTATTATTGTACCCCACGACAGTCAACATAGACGGGAACATGATCGCGAGCGTTCACGTAGTGTAAACAAGGCGGGCGGTACACCCGGTAACTACGTTCTTGCCAACGTTTCTTGGTGGTTTGCAATTAAATCAAAGGTACGATTTTAGGTAAGATCCTGTGTAGCGGGTAGAACTGTTTTTCAGATGCCTATTTACTAAGAAACATTGAACAATATATTTAACCTAACCTAACCTAGTACAGTAGGGTCTCGTAAGATGCGAGTTTATGGTCGATGGATGCGATCGCATCTTACGAATTCGCATCTTACGATACACGTAGCTTATGGGAAAAACGTCTTGTGGTCGATCCGCCCCAAAAAATATGCCGTAAAGTCCCATTTACACCCTATAAATCCAATTTGTTCACGCAAAGTCCCAATTTTTTTGGTAATAATCCCTGAAAAAGGTAATTGGTGCATGATACCATACATTTCGGTCACATACAAACAGAAAATAATAAATTAATAAATGAAAATGAGACAAAATACACACTATGAATAGCCAATGACACTAGCCAATGGCATGCGAACTCCCGCCTAAGGCTCGCATTTAAAAAAAAAAATCGCTTCTTGAGGTTTCTCCTCGGATTTAGCCCACTTTGAGCATCTGATTCGCAAATTATGGTCAGTCTCGCATCTTAAAATAATTTATTTTTATTATTTGGGGTCCTCGCATCTTCTGATCTCGCATCTTACGAGACCCTACTGTATATTAGTGGACTATTTATGAATGTAAAATGTAAAAATATATTGTAACATTACCAAATGATTGAGATATATGTACAGGTCTACCCGCTACACAGGATTATACCCGATTTTACTATAGGGACACGCATTTGACAGGTACCACCAAGGATTTAATACATATTTTTTTTCGGTTTTCACGCATCCAACACCAAGCTACATCCTTTTTCTGGTGTACGAAACACTAAAAAACAATGGGGACACTTTAATATTAATAATATTAGACCAAATATAAAGATAACTCGGTGGAAAAGTTGCGTTCGCGAGAGTAACGTCGATCGTTTGTTGACATAGCGCTCAAGGTTATAATAGGCTACTTCGTGCATATAACTAATTTCCCAATATTGGCGGTTTTATTAAAACTTAGGCCGCGGGATACACTATGTGTTGAGGGGGCTTTTGTCATCATCATACTGTATATATATTGCCAGCAGAGGGCAAAAACAGGGATGGATGTAGTTTCTGGGCGTACAGTCATCATGTTTCCATAGGGCGATCGCCGCGGTTAACTTCGCGTCTATTTTGACGGCAATTTTTTCGGTTATTTGCCCCCTGCTGGCAATATATATGATGATGAGGTACTTATAACCGAAACTACCACTGGTACTTATAACCGAAACTACCACTGGTACTTATAACCGAAACTACCACTGGTACTTATAACCGAAACTACCACTGGTACTTATAACCGAAACTACCACTAATTATTTCTCAATATTTGAAGGCTATTATATAATAAGGATGTTGCAAAGATCATATTAAAATTTGTTTCAACCTCCGGAGATCCATTTTATGTGCACTATATAAAGCACAGTAACAAAAAAAATTCTCTCTATAATTCTCCCTATTGACGACAGTGAAATTCTTATTAAGCCCTTTACTGTTAAAATAATGCTGATTTCAATAATTCATGGGGGGTGAGGGGGCAAAGCCCCTTCCTCAACCCATCCTGTATACAAAGGCAAAACAAATGTATATTTACTCTGAAAATGACTTACATCTGAGTGTTTTAAGATCGTTGGATAATGGGAGAAATAAAGTTTTCCGGGGATTGTAACTAATTTCAACTACTGTACAGTACAGTACTGTATAATGATGAAAACTACCTGAAACCCATAAGAAAAACCATGGGAAAATCAGTGGTAGTTTCGGTTATATTTTCCCTACCACTAATTATTTCTCAATATTTGAAGGCTATTATATAATAAGAATGTTGCAAAGATCATATTAAAATGTGTTTCAACCTCCAGAGATACAATTTATATGCACTATATAAAGTACTGTAAAAACAAAAAACTCTCCCTATTGACGGCAGTGAAACTCTTATTAACCCTTTCACGCACATATGACGCAGAGGTTGCCAGATTAGCAATAAGAAATAGAGTTCTCTCACTCTTATAATTACCTCTCCAAAATTAGTTTTCTGCCCACAGCTAACTCAAAGACAACTGCAGAGGTTAAAGTAACTAAACTAAAGGTTTCTAAATACCCCTGATGGTAACAAAGGCTTTAAAGTATCCCCAATAGGCTCAAAATTGTGTCATATATCGGAGAGGGTTAAGCCCCTTACTGTTAAAATAGATGCTGATTTCAATAATTCATGGGAGGGTGAGGGGGGGCAAAGCCTCCGTCAACCTATCCTGTATCCAAAGGCAAAACAAATGGTATATTTACTCTGAAAATGACTGGCATCTGAGTGTTTTAAAATCGTTGGATAATGGGAGAAATAAAGTTTTCCGGGGATTGTAACTAATTTCAACTACTGTATAATGATGAAAACTACCTAAAACCAAAAAGAAAAACCATGGGAAAATAAGTGGTAGTTTCGGTTATATTTTCCGATGATGACAATATGTCATGGGGGGTGGGGGTGCCCCCCCCCCCCCCCTCAACATATTATTGTATCCAATGGCATTAAAAATAGACGGGAATATGATTGCAAGTGTCCGACGCCGCCGTCATGTTTGTATTTGTCGATCGCCGTGCCCGTGGTTAAGTTCACGTCTATTTTGTTCTCTGTTACTTGCCCTCTGCTGGCAATATACGGTACTGTATATGATGATGACAATATGGGTAAAAATTGAAGAGACCCCGGACAGCCTTTTTACTAGTTAATTTTAGTTTTACTTGATATACAGTGTTGTTTAATACCGAGGACCATCGCATGTAGGGGTCATGAAGAACAAGGAGAGTGTCGTGAGGGAGGCCATGGACAGAGATAGGGGTGTAATCATGCATGGAGATATAGAGGCTCATATGAATGATAATGGAGTGAGAAAAGTGAGGGATATGGAGAAAGTGAAGGAGGTCATGAAAGGTGTGGATGTGGACGGATATGGATGGGAAGGGCAGGTGGAGGAAGTCAGTAGGATAGGTAGATATAAAAGGGGAGAGATGAGACCTATAAGGGTACAGTTTAAAACCAGGGCAGTGGCAGAGACGGTGACAAATTTTAGTTGGAGGCTAAACACAAATGAAGAACTGAAACATATAAAACTAAAGAAGGATTTGAGCATAGAACAAAGAAAAAAAATAAAGGAATTACAAGAAAAGGCTGATGAAAATAATGGAAAGTTGGGTGAGGAGGATAAGAGAAATTTTTACTGGAGAGTGAGGGACGGGAAATTGAAGAAGTGGTTTATACGAATAGAAGGGAGGGTGAGATCAGGGAGGGAAGATAATGTGATAGGAGTTGTGACGGAGGAGGAGAACAGGGTGGAGGTGTCACAGGGAGAGACAGGAGACAAAGTTGCAGACCCAGTAGTGCTAAGGGGGGAGTAGGGTACGGACAGGAGGAGCGGGATGGTGTAGTTGCTGAAGGAATGGTAGATGGATTAAGGATTATGTTTAGTAATGTGGATGTGTTTACCCAGGACAAGAAAAGAGAACTGATATGTAGGTTGCAGGATGAAGAGGAAAAACCTGATGTCATAGCCTTACAGGAAGTAAGACCAAAAAATTATAGAATTGAAAGGGAACTGGTGGAGTATAGTTTGGAGGGTTTTGAGTTATATGAGAGGAATGCTATTAGAGCAGAGGTCGGAAGAGGACTGTTTATTTATGTAAGAAAAGAGCTCAAGGTTAATGAGGTGGATATGAGACAGCAGTATTGTGAGTATTTGTGTATTGAAGTAAAATGTGTAAGAGGATCAATTCTAATTGCCTCTATATATAGAAGCCCAAATAATAGTAGGGAAGAGGATGATAACCTACTGAAAGCAATGGAGGAAATAGATAATAGAGAGAACAAATATAAGATTTGGATTGGAGATTTCAATTTGCCAAGGATCAACTGGGCAAATTGTATTACTCCAGCGGGACAGTGTAGCCTGGAAAACAAGTTTATAGAGAAAGTGAGAGATTGTTTTTAACGCAACATATTACAGAGATGACAAGATATAGAGATGGGACGCAGGGGAATGTATTACTTTTGATTTTTTAGCAATGAAGAGGATATAGTGGAACATGTCAATGTGGATAGCCCTATAGGTCGTAGTGACCATGCCTGTATAAGCTTTAGTTGCAATATTAAAACAGAGAGGGATAATAGAAGCAATACAAAAATATACATGTATGATAGAGCAGATTATGAGCTGCTGAGACGGTGTTTGGACATTGACTGGGGGGAATACTTGAACGGTGAAGACGCTGAAGGAATGTGGAGGAAAATTAGAGTCAAACTGGAGAATGCTGTATCCAAAAGTGTACCAGTAAGGGAATATAAGGATAAAACAAAATTGAGGAAAAGAACGAACCCAGAATTGCCCATGAAAAGAAAGCTTTGGACATTGATTAGAAGAAAGAAACGATTGTGGGAAAGACTAAAATTGTTAAAAAAGAACAGGGGCTCTAGTATAGAAGCTAAAGAAGTGGATCTGGAACGCAGACAAATAAACAATAAAATAAGGTGGGAGACAAGGAGGGGGGTGAAGGAGAGGGAGAGAGAGATTGCTAGAAATGTGAAGGATAATTCAAAAATATTCTGGAAGTACATTCAGGAAAAGTTAACAAGAAGAGTAGGGATCCCAGAGCTGGTAGGGGGGTTGGATGATGGGAGTAGAGCGGAGACTGATAAAGAGAAAGCAGAGGTGCTGGGGAAATACTTTGGGGGGGTACTAACAGTGGAGTCAGATGATGCAGTGCCTACTATTCCCATCAGACAGGCACCGGCACTAGAACTAATAGTTTTCCCATGCTAGAATAAGAAGGGCTATAGAAAAAATGAACAGAAGTAAGTCCCCGGGACCGGATGGGATACACCCAAGAATCATAAAGGAAGGAGGTCAGATGTTAGTAGAGCCATTGAAAATTTTATTTGAGGTATCGTTTAATACAGGACAAATCCCGATGGACTGGAGAGAGGCGAACATAACAGCTATATTTAAGAAGGGAAAGAGAAATGATCCAGGAAATTATAGACCAGTCAGTTTGACAAGTATTGTGTGTAAACTAATGGAAACGGTAATTAGAGAAGGAATAATGGAGCATATGAAATCAAGCCAACTTTTCAGTGGGAGACAGTTCGGATTCTTGC
Source organism: Paralithodes platypus (assembly GCA_032716605.1). NCBI lineage: Eukaryota > Metazoa > Arthropoda > Malacostraca > Decapoda > Lithodidae > Paralithodes > Paralithodes platypus. The sequence continues at coordinate 31,624,135 of CM064503.1, read as the reverse complement.
CGGGGAGGTCGACGGTACTACAGCTAATTAAGATGGTAGATGATTGGATGCAAATTCTAGAGGATGGTGATGTAATAGACGTGGTTTATTGCGATTTTATGAAGGCCTTCGATAAGGTCCCACATAAAAGGTTAATAGAGAAAGTTAGAAGCTATAATATAGGGGAGAAATGTGTGAAATGGATAGAAGCCTTCCTGAAAGATCGGAGACAGAGGGTACTGGTGAATGGAATAGGCTCGGGGTGGAGGGAAATTACAAGTGGGGTACCTCAGGGATCTGTGTTGGGACCACTACTGTTCGTTATATTTATCAACGACTTACCTGAAGTTATAACTAATGGAAGTGAGGTATACCTGTATACGGATGACACTAAGCTGTATAGAAGAGTGAGGAGTAAGGAAGATGTGGGTTTGCTTCAAGGAGATGTGGAGGGCATGAAGGGATGGTCTGAGCATTGGTTAATGCCTTTTCATCCAAAAAAATGCAAGTACATGCGGATTGGGACAAGAAAGATAGACCAGGTAGGATACAGTATGTATGAAGCGATGGAGGAAGTGAATGCAGAAAAGGATATAGAAGTAGTGATAGACAATAAGTTAAATTTCTCAGAACATTTAGCGGAAAAGATAAACAAAGCCAATAGAATTGTAGGGCTGATAAGGAGGACATTTGTGTCACTTGACAAAGAAATTTTCAGGAATCTCTATACAGCGCTGGTTAGGCCACACCTGGAATATGCGAACCAGGTGTGGGCTCCATATATGGTAAAGGATATACTGTAGAAGCAGTGGAGAAAGTGCAGAGGAGAACTAGCAAGCTAGTACCAACGTTGAAGAACGAGGGCTATGAGCAGGTTGACGACACTGGGGCTTCCGACACTGGCATATAGGAGAAAGAGAGGGGATATGATAGAGACTTTTAAGATAGTGTCAGAAAAGTATGATGAGGATGTGTGTGAAGGTATCTTCTTGATGCGGGAGGGAACAAGAACGAGAGGACACTCTAAGAAAATTTACAAAGAAAGAAATAGGCTTGAGAAGGCAAAGAACTCATTTTGTGATAGAGTGGTAAATGAGTGGAACGCACTGCCCCAGTATGTAGTCGATTCCGAATCAATAAGGGAGTTTGAAAGTAATCTTGATAAAGCATGGGGAAGACAAGATTTGAAGTTTGATTATAAAGCAAAAATACAGAATAGTAAAAATATTGCGTCTGCTACCGCCGCCGCCAACACCGTGAACGACCACAGCAGTGCAAGTACTGGTACTTGAGCTAGTTTGCCTTTTTCCAGAGGATCTACTGTAAGAAACTAAGAAATTTTAGTATTTTCAACATTAGCCTAACCTAACTGAAAACTAACCGACGGTCTAAACCCAGCTCACGTTCCCTGTTTATGGGTGCGCGACGGTCTAAACCCAGCTCATGTTCCCTGTTTATGGGTACGCGACGATCTAAACCCAGCTCACTTCCCCGTTTATCGGTGAACAATCCAACAGTTTCTCGTATTTCACTTATAGTGAATTTGCGACGGTAATTACATGTACACCAACATAGTCCATGAAACTTCTAGAACACTGATAATTATCGATGGGGCTCGTATCCGGGTTGTCTTCAATTTTAACCACAATATGTCATGGGAGGGTGAGGGGGGGGAACCCCCCACCCCCTCCCAACATATTATTGTATCCAAAGGCAGTCAAAATAGACGGGAACATGATGGCAAGCGTCCGCCACCGCTCCGCGTAGTGTAAACAAGGCTGGCAGTACGCCCGAACTCTACATTCTACCCCAAAAACACAACCGCAAACGTAACTAACGTCGAGCGTCATGTCAACAAACCGATGATCAAGAGAGGCGGTCAATTCCTGATTTTCGGCCCAAGCACGTTTCTTTATTCTCGTCGAAAACCAGATCAAAAACGTTATTAAAGTTTCTATTACTAGTATCAGACCAGAAAAGGGTGTAGCCTAGGTTGTTGATGGAGGCGTGGAAACCAAAAATTAAATCTCCAATAAATACGTGGTGGTACCTGTCAAATGCGTAAAAAATAGTAGTAAAATTCTACCAAATCAAAACACTAGGCCTATTGATGAAAAATAATTAGGCGAAGATTCCAAAAATAAAAGCCTTAGGAAAAATTGTGACATTAAAATCTAAATTTTCTTGTAGAAGTAACCTACTGTAGCCTAAACAAAGTGTCTAGGCCTAGGCCTCCCTTACCGAAATTGTGTTTGATTAGGCCATGCCCAGGACTTTTTTTTGGTCATATCGATGATATCGGGGTTATTAAAGTTGTAGATATCGCAAATATTCCATGCCGATGATATCGAGAATATTATTACGAGTCTAGGCTATACGTTCTTATTAGGCCTAGGCTTATCCCTAATAAATTGGATAATATTCAAGACTTCTTTCGCAGCCCTATCAGAAATAATTTATTAGAGAAAATAGGGATCAATAGACTCGCCATATTTTTCTCATTATAGTCCGCATGGAGGAATTTCGTTATCGACACTTGAAAAAACCCGATTAGGCTACACCGAAAAATAACACAAAAATAATGTCCCGAACGTAAACAAAGCATTGCACCCAATGAATCCTTCGACCTGGGTCCTCTTCTTCTTGTTTTGAAAGATGCGGTGAGTGCGATTCACCCAATAAATGGCTTGAACGTTCCTCACAAAAACGATATTATATTATACTGTATTATATTATATTAGGGTTAGGTTAGGTTAGGTTAGGTTAATCGGTAAAATTCTAGTTTCACGTACACAGCGACAAAAGGGAGGCGCCGTTGTAAAGGCATAGCTTCCCGACCAACTATGAAGATCAGGGAAATTGCTGGGTAAAAGACGTAATATAATGATAATAAACTACATTAACGATATTAGCCTAACCTAACAACCTTACCTAACCTAACCTAGTATTATGTAATAGCTATGGTGCCGCATATGGGGAGATTTTTTTTTTTTTTTTACAGTAGGTATAATTCCTTATAATGCATTTCCGCCGCTTTGGACATTTATAGGAATTAAGTATGGTATATGACAACTCTAAAGTAGCCATAGAAATTTATGAGTATGCTGTGAAAGCGAAACTAGAATTAAACCGGTTAATCTAATCTAATATATTATTTGTACATTTTGGAAGCGTGCATGGCCTCCCCACAATTTTCCTTACCTACTGTAAAAGCGTGATTCACCCAATAAATGGCGCCATTTGACGAGTATCTTCAGATTAATGAATAATGGGTAAGTTAATGCAAATCCTCCACTCAAACCATGAAAAACAACAATTAAATACTATATTCCTTGGAAAAAATATAAAGAAACTTGGTAAATAAGGCGGCTTGGGCTATCCTTAAGTTGGAATTATGCAAGGCTGGTACATGTCATATTTATAACAAACTATGTGGTACCAACTCTGTAAATTGCTAACTGAATAAATATTATTATTATTATGTCTTGAATGTTACCATAAATTGTTTCTAATTGTGCGGCACTAGGCATAACCAGTAACCATCTTAAGTTTAACAACCAATTAACGTAAGTGGTAGAAGGGACATTTTCCAAAAGGACTATGCATATTAAGACTGTGAACGGAGAAATTATGACTAGGCTAGGCCTAGGCCTACTCCAAAAGTTCATAGGCCTAGCCTAAAGAGGGATTGGGATTTCTGGAATATTGAGAAAATAAAAGCTATAATTTCCATTTGTACAAAGGCCAAACTACTACTGGATATAGGCCTACCTAGCACAAATGTTGAAACCTTGTCAAATAAATTAACAAAGGTTTAAGCCTATTTTTTATTTGTTCAGAATCTCATCTAAGTTTCAGGACGCACCATAGGCCTATTCAATCCTCAACCTCAAGGCTTTTGTTCTCAATTAAATTTAATGGCCTAGGCTGCTACATTGCCTAATATCACCCTAACTCAAGCTACCAACATATTTAGAGAACAGTGACTGATTATATATACATACAACTGCCGGAAACTTAGATGAATAGATGAAATCCCAGCCGCACTCTTGAGCTCCCTTCTTCCTCCAAGTGAACAGAAAAAGTAAAGTCACTAAAGTGGCCCGCGGCGCGGTCACCAGTGGGCCTTTAAAAATCTAGCGCGCACTCCGCCATTCAGTGGTGCAGCGTGCCATATATCCACAACACCAATTATTTCACTTGTTTTACAACCAAGACAAAAATAATATATATTACCAACATTTTACATTATACAGTACTAATTTTACTATAATTAAAAACTTAATGTTATCATATTTTTCAGGGTAATTCTAATGGTAGGTATAACTATAGGATCCCAGAAGGTGCCGCCAAAATATGAGGATGCAGTGTGGCTGCGGCAAGTTGGCAACCTATAGGCCTACTGTAGATATCTAATAGGCCTACATATCTACAGTATGTTGGCAACACAATTGCATAGTATTGCACACATGTTCTTTGATCGTGTTTATTTGTTCTCTTAGACAGATATTACAAATTTGGAGAAAACTACAAGTAAATTATACCTTATTGGCATGTGTTATATGCCACGTTTATAAGAAAACGAGATATTCTGACTGCGATTTCCACCTAAGGAATCAGCGCTAATCAACAACTTGGGGTTCCTCTCCGCTGGGAAAAGACTGGCCTTGGCTCTATGAACAATACACTCTAGTAATAAAGACCCATAAGACCCAGAGACAGTAGTGATCCAGAGCTGGAGACACAGGCTTGATATCCTCTTCCAGTCTGTGAGTATCTGTGAGTAATAACTAATAAACAATGGACACAAAATACACAGTAAAGGTTCACACATTTTATTCCTTAACCCGGCAGCTACGGGAAGACTCTTAACCCGGGAACTGCAGGGAGACTCTTAAGAGTTCCCCCGGCGGACTGCGGGGAGACTCTTAACCCGGGAACTGCAGGGAGACTCTTAAGAGTTCCTCCGGCGGACTGTGGGGAGACTCTTAAGAGTCAGAGAAAAAAGAAATCAACTTTTGACATCGAAAAAAAAAAATATATATTTTTTTTTTGGCCCCTGGGCCATGCAAAATCTCAGTCCTCTACCTCCCCTCCTTCCCCACTTTCCTCCTCTCCTTCAGTTATCACCTATTTTCCCTGTTATTCCCTTATTCTGAGGTATATTTTCGTGCTAACATTAGAAATCCGGTTGCAGGGTGAGGTCATCACTGATAGCAAGCGAATGCAAGAGAGAGAGAGAGAGTATCGATCGACTGTGTCTCAGTGGCCTTGGGGGAAATTGGCGGGAAAGCAGCTTGCCTCACCCATACATTATACAACTCGCGGGCTATATCTCCGATTTTGACCATCCAAACGCTGTTTTCACTTGTTTTATTGTTGTTTCAGGTTAATACCTTTATAATCAACCCATAATAGGCGCATATGGATAAGTATTAATTCTATTAATGGTACAATTAATATTTTAGTGACGGAAACACCTCAAATACATGCGCACAGGGAGAGGTGTCTAATTACCCCCATGCGCACTTCAGAGGTTAACCCTCTCACATCCTGACGCAATTTTTGAGCCTATTAGGGATACTTTAAAGCCTTTGTTACCGTCAGGGGTATTTATAAACCTTTAGTTTATTTACTTCAACCTCTGCAGTTGTCTTTGAGTTAGCTGTGGGCAGAAAACTAATTTTGGAGAGGTAATTATAAGAGTGAGAGTAATCTATTTCTTATTGCTAATCTGGCAACCTCTGCGTCATAAGGATGTGAGAGGGTTAACCCGGGAGCTGCGGGGAGACTCTTAAGAGTTCCCCCGGCGCACTGCGGGAAGACTCTTAAGAGTCAGAGAAAATAAAAATCAACTTTTGACATCGAAAAAAAAATATTTTTTTATATTTTTTTTTTTTATTTTTTTTTTTTTTTTTGGCCCCTGGGCCATGCAAAATCTCAGTCCTCTACCTCCCCTCCTTCCCCACTTTCCTCCTCTCCTTCAGTTATCACCTATTTTCCCTGTTATTCCCTTATTCTGAGGTATATTTTCGTGCTAACATTAGAAATCCGATTGGAGGGTGTGGTCATCACTGATAGCAAGCGAGTGCAAGAGAGAGAGAGAGAGTATCGATCGACTGTGTCTCAGTGGCCTTGGGGGAAATTGGCGGGAAAGCAGATTGCCTCACCCATACATTATACAACTCGCGGGCTATATCTCCGATTTTGACCATCCAAACGCTGTTTTCACTCGTTTTATTGTTGTTTCAGGTTAATACCTTTATAATCAACCCATAATAGGCGCATATGGATAAATATTAATGCTATTAATGGCACAATGAATATTTTAGTGACGGAAACACCTCAAATACGTCAGCACAGGGGGACGTTTCCAATTACCCCCATGCGCACTTCAGAGGTTAAGAGTCAGAGAAAAAAAAATCAACTTTTGACCGAAAAAAAAAAACATATTTTTATTTTTTTATTTTTTTTTGGCCCCTGGGCCATGCAAAATCTCAGTCCTCTACCTCCCCTCCTTCCCCACTTTCCTCCTCTCCTTCAGTTATCACCTATTTTCCCTGTTATTCCCTTATTCTGAGGTATATTTTCGTGCTAACATTAGCGAGTTGCAAGCAGGGCATTGTCATCAGTGTTAGCAAACGAGTGCAAGAGAGAGAGAGAGAATATCGATCGACTGTGTCTCAGTGGCTTTGGGGGAAATTGGCGGGAAAGCAGCTTGCCTCACCCATACATTATACAACTCGCGGGCTATATCTCCGATTTTGACCATCCAAACGCTGTTTTCACTCGTTTTATTGTTGTTTCAGGTTAATACCTATAATCAACCCATAATAGGCGCGTATGGATAAGTATTAATGCTATTAATGGTACAATGAATATTTTAGTGACGGAAACACCTCAAATACATGCGCACAGGGAGAGGTGTCTAATTACCCCCATGCGCACTTGTTAGGTTAAAGAGGTCCTACTGGGCCGCTGCGGGAAGACTCTTAACCCATGCATCAAGTGCGGGTTATACACTCTTAAAAATTGACCGTTCCACTGCGGGAAGACTTATAATCCTAGGCCTAAAAAAATCACATTTAAACCACCCCAGTATCAATTGATTTTTTTTTTTTTTTTGCCATGCTAAATATCACTCCACATCCCCTCCTTTTCCCCCCCCCCTTCAATTATCACCTATTTTCCCTGTTATTCCCTTATTCTTAGGTATATTTTCATGCTAACAATAGCGAGTTGCTACCAGGGTGTGGTCATGTGTTACCAAGCGTAGGAAATAGCGGGAGTTACAGAGAGAGGCCTCAGTGTCTCTCCAAGCCTTGAGAGGGGAGGGTGTGGAGCAGTCTGGCTCACAATTGATTTATGTAACTCTCGGTATCATTTCGCGATTTTTACCAGCCAAACACTGTTTGAATGTTTCCACTTGTTTTATTGTTGTAACAGGTTAATATCTTCATAATAAACGTAAAATAGGCGCATATGGATAAGTAATATTTATGGTAAGATAACGATTTTAGTGACAGGAAACAGTGAAATAGGTCCGCACAGTTCTATGGTGTTCACTACATACGGTGCGCACTTCTTAGGTTAAGATCTAGAGGCCTAAAAAAAACATATAAAGCCCCAGTGGCACTAAGAAAAAATCAATTTGTGTTTAGGTGAGATAATTTCCCTCCATTAGGCTACTTTCTACCACTCCTACACATTTGCCCCCCCCCTCCTCAATTATCAGGTATTTTCTCTATTATTCCCGATATTTATTGAGTATTTTCGTGGGAGAGAGGGAGGAGGGTGGAGGAGTGTAACTCCGACCCTCCAAGCCAGTCTGAAAGCTCCCCTGGTCTCTCAGTGTCATGCGAGACACGTGAGAGTGACGATGTTAGTCTCTCACTGCTCAAGGCCAGATTACAACTGCGGGGCTGTAATATACAATTTTCACCAGCCAATTGCTGTTACCACTTGTTTTATTACTTTCCCATGTTCATATGTTCATATTAAAAGTAGGCCTACTGTAAAATAGGCACATATGGATAAGTATTAATTATATATATGATAAATTAACGATTTTAGTGAGGAACGAATCAGAATACCTTCGCACCGCGGGCACATTCAAATACCATAGCTGCGCAGTTAAGAGGTTAACAGCTAGGGTACATTCTCAATATGCTTATGGAAATAATATGCATAATATTCATATATAAATAATAATAATTGTTACAATGGAACATATGAATAATAATAACACAGAGATGTTAAGTCTCAAATCACAATAAATAGTGTCCTGACTCCTAAATAAATGTGCATAAGCTCTCAATATGGCTTCACTCTGGGTAAATAATAGTTACTGCCTGTCACCTGTGGGGATCGGTTTTTACACCTTACCTGAAAGAGGATTTATGGAGCTCCGATCTTACTCTCAATCATCTGAACAATTTTACCCACACACCTAAACTTCGTTAAATGCGGAAATAGCCTCACGAAAATATCATGCCCTGGTGGGGGCACAAACTCTCGACCCTTGGGTGTGAGGCAGACACCTTACCAGTTAGACCAATAGAGATATCCCTCTTGGCCTGTTCGGCTCAGGGTATTTCCGCATCCGAGGTCTGTTTAGGCTAGCCTACTTTCACTGACTTTACACTACTTCACCTTCCGGGAAGCGAAAGCTCCGAACAGAGAGGAACGAACAGAGAGGAACAAGCTTGAGCCGAATCGACCGAGAGTCCGTCAGAGAGATGAACGGGAATGGTGAGTCAACTTCACTGAGTGATGCATACACGCACCTACAAACTGCCCAGTTGGCAACTCGCTTGGGCGGCTGGCAATTTCCACAACCCCACCCAAGCGCGTCTCACATACACTCCCTGGTCTTTCCTCTCCCCTTCCTTGTCCTGTGGGGATCAGTTTTTACACCATACCCGAAAGAGGATTTATGGAGCTCCGATCATCTGAACAATTTTACCAACACACCTAAACTTCGGTAAATGTGGAAATAGCCTCACAAAAATATCATGCCCTGGTGGGGGCACGAACTCTCGACCCTTGGGTGTGAGGCATACACCTTACCAGTTAGACCAATAGAGATATCCCACTTGGCCTGTTCGGCTCAGGGTATTTCTGCATCCGAGGTCTGTCTAGGCTAGCCTATTTTCACTGACTTTACACACTGAAGTTATGGAAAATAGGACACTATTTGATCTCGGAACGAACAATAAGTTAATGCAACTTGATCTAGAGATAAAACTCTAATAACTCAGAGAGTAATAATTATGAATATATATTCATGAATAATGATTTAGATAATATAGTCATGTAGGCCTATGTGTGACTGAGTTTCGAAACGAACAATAATTAAGTAACTTGAATAAATCATAGAGCTGGAATAGCTCAAAGAATAAATATATAAATTATAGGCCTATACTTCATAAAGATGTGATTAGCCTATAACAATAGTCATGAATAAGTGACTGAGGAGAAATACTCTGTGCATGAACTATCTATTGTATATTAGTTCTGTACCCAGATGATACAAAGCATGAAAACTAGGTCTGACTAAGTGTTCACTAGTTGACGTGTAAGTGCATGTATTTATTCCCGGACAAACATATCGATATTTCCACATAAGGAATACAGGAGCCTGTATTCAAGGAAGTATATAAACATTTACCCCACGATAGATATGTGTAATGTTCTCCCTTAACCTAAGACGTGCGCATGGGGGGTATGAGACACCACATGCCTGTGCGCATGTATTTGAGCTGTTCCCATCACTAACATCGTTATTTTACCATAAATAGCATTAATACTTATCCATATGCGCCTATTTTACGTTGATTATAAAGGTATTAACCTGTTACAGCAATAAAACAAGTGGAAACAGCGTTTGGATGGTCAAAATCGGCGATACAGGCCGGGAGTTACATAAGGTATGGCTGAGGCAACCTCCCTCCCCTCCACTCCTCCCCACGTCTGGAGAGAGATTGTCGATCGATACTCTCTCTCTCTCTCTTGCACTCGCTTGGTAACAGTGATGACAACGCCCTGCTTGCAACTCGCTAATGTTAGCACGAAAATAGACCACAGAATAAGGGAATAACAGGGAAAATAGGTGATAACTGAAGGAGGGGGGGGGGGGGGGAAGTGGGGATGTGGAGGAGTGATATTTGGCATGGCCCAGGGGCAAAACAAAAAAAGGGTTCAAGTTTTTTTGGGGTGTTTTAAATGGATTTGTTTAGGCCCAGAGTCTTCCCGCAGTCGCCCAGGGAAACTCTTAGGAGTCTTCCCGTACTTGCCGGGTTAACAGAGCAACGGATAATAACTAGATAGCGAAGAATGGAAAATCTTCTATAATTACGTTAACACTATGAACCTCAACATACCTAAGTTCAAACCCTAATTGCAATCATCGTTACCATTACGAAATAAAAGAACACTTAACCTCTGAAGTGCGCATGGGGGTAATTGGAAACGTCCCCCTGTGCTGACGTATTTGAGGTGTTTCCGTCACTAAAATATTCATTGTGCCATTAATAGCATTAATACTTATCCATATGCGCCTATTATGGGTTGATTATAAAGGTATTAACCTGAAACAACAATAAAACGAGTGAAAACAGCGTTTGGATGGTCAAAATCGGAGATATAGCCCGCGAGTTGTATAATGTATGGGTGAGGCAATCTGCTTTCCCGCCAATTTCCCCCAAGGCCACTGAGACACAGTCGATCGATACTCTCTCTCTCTCTCTTGCACTCGCTTGCTATCAGTGATGACCACACCCTCCAATCGGATTTCTAATGTTAGCACGAAAATATACCTCAGAATAAGGGAATAACAGGGAAAATAGGTGATAACTGAAGGAGAGGAGGAAAGTGGGGAAGGAGGGGAGGTAGAGGACTGAGATTTTGCATGGCCCAGGGGCCAAAAAAAAAAAAAAAAAAAAAAAAAAAAAAATATAATTTTTTGTTTTTTTTTCGATGTCAAAAGTTGATTTTTGTTTTCTCTGACTCTTAAGAGTCTCCCCGCAGTGCGCCGGGGGAACTCTTAAGAGTCTCCCCGCAGCTCCCGGGTTAAAGGTTTGTGAAGAGAAGAGACACTGGTAGAGCGTTTTGGAGAGCATGTTTCTCCTGGCCAAGTTGTCCAACGTTTGACTATAGGGACCCGGGGATTTCACACATGTGTACTAGGGTCTGGGCCAAACAACTTTAGGCACCGGGCTCTCTCTTGGTCCTTCTTCCTCTTCTCACGACACACTCGAACACTATCTTCACTGAATCTGGAGGATGGTGTAGCCTACTCGGAGTATCGGGGCGGTACAATGATACTAATCTAGCATCTAGATCAGCATCAAGGCTACCTGATCCACCTGATATATTAGCACTCCCTGCCCGTGAACTGGTAAGCTTCCGACTATCCGGAACTTGAAGGCTAATTAGTTGCACAGGGAGCTCTTCACTAGAGGCTTCTCGTATTTTATTCCTTTCCAACTTAGGAATCCCGATCTCCAAATCCAAAGGTGGATTTAAGCCAGTAGGCTGGTTGCTTAACTTAACTCTGTTCAGTGAAGATAGTATTACTCATTTTTGGTCGGCACTAGGGGGCTGTTGTCTCGGGGTAATAGGGTCGTGTGTGAGACTCTGATTTGGGGTTTATATAGGGAATCAGTTGCACTAGAGTTTGGTCTTGGGGGGGGGGGGGGGGGGGGAGGGATTACTTGAGGATGATGTTTGGGGTGTTTTCACTTGAGGAGGATGTTCGGGGTGTTTTTACTTTCATATTTACTCTTTGTTTGACCTGATGGGTATTTTGGAGTGACATGCTAACTGGGGTAGTTTGCTTAGGTTTGGGGGTTTGTTTACTATTTACACTGTGGGGGAAGTTATATTTGATTTGGATAGTTTGCTTCGTATTATGAATCTATTCTCAGTTATTTTGGTACTCTACAGGGGTGCACTGGGGGGTTTGATAGTGTATTTGCATAAGTTCGGGGGTGTCACTGATTCTCACATGTTGGTCTGGGTAGTTCTTGTACTCGTAGTATCCCCTGGCAATCCCATTCTCCTCATTTTCTTTGGATGGTTCCTGTAATGCCCTGTACCCGAAAATCATTGTAGCCTACCCGAAAAGCCCACAACCCCAACTACCCGAGTTAATTGACATCTGGGATAACGTAAAATAGTCGTTGATGGCGAAGTCTAATAAACCCATCACGTGAATGCCCTGTACCCGAAAATCATTGTACCCGAAAAGCCCGCAACCCCAACTACCCGAGTTGACGTCTGGGATAACGTAAAATAGTCGTTGATGGCGAAGGTTCTTTCAAGGAGAACTAAGGTTGTTATCCTATTGTACGTCTGTGGTAGTACAATGAGTTAGTGCGCGGGTCTGGTTGACCTACTGAGGTTACTAACCCAGGTTCGAACCCGACGTCAGGCATCTCAAAACCTGCAGAGTTTTCGGGAGGATTAAAATCCCTCCAGAGTTCGAACCCCGCGCCAGGCATCTCGAAACCAAGGGATTTTCGGGAGGGTTAAGTTCCCTTCGCACCCAGCATTTCATATATATATATATATACAGTATATATATATATATACAGAATATATATATATATATATATATTGTTTTCAAATTTCACAATTGTTCTTGTCAATTTTAACTGGAGGACTTGAGGGTGGGAGTGAGCCTCCTTGCTTTATTGATGTATATTTAAGCGGGTATTGCACTGGGCCAATTCTCGCCATTCTACCGCAAGAAATGGAGCTACCGCCATTCTCCGGCACAAATCTCACCGTTTGACGCAACTAGGAAGCAGCCCGCACTGGGTGGGAAGCATCATCTTTTGACGGAGGTAAATTGTCAGCCTCGATCTTTACAGCTCGCATTTAATCTCATTGGTATCTCAAGTATATGACATCGAAATACATATTTTGCTACAAAATTGTGTGTTTTGATTGTGAGAAGGGCTGCGGATAGACATAAACTAAGTGAATTAATGTTAAAATAGCTACACCACTTGCAGCTAAATAACCACTTCCTACCTACGCCACGGCGATTGGTATGAAGCGAAAACATTCGGTAAGATCCTGTGAAACGGGAGGAACTGTTTTTCAGATGCCTATTTAAAATGCCCCAGAACGAGAGGCCCACCACAGAAGCCACGAGCGAACACCACACAGAAACACCCGAAAGAAAGGCCCACAGAACGAAAGGACCAGGCGACCGGGCCAACCAGTTCAGACAGGCCAAAGCCCGCAGGGCTAAGCAGCTCCAAACCACACCTGCCTACCCCTTCTAAAACACGGACCTTTTCCCACACCTCACGTATACACTACCCTCATGTCCTACACATCTACCTACATGAGAATGAACATAAATACACCTTAAGTTAATACCCCCATGCTCTGTCCCTAAGTTAGGATATTAATATCAACATACCCTAAAATACCTTGTCTTGCCAGACTAAGTTTCTGAAGACCAATCGCCCCCATAAATCTATGTATTCAATCCTTAGGTTAGTTATCTTTATCCGCCATTGTGTTCATCTCTTCCATTTACTTTTCCACAATTGTTATACGTCTTCCAATCACCTCCTTCGTATCCACAGTCCACACTACTCCATTTTGCTTCGTGTCCTACATCTCTTACCCGCCAGACTCTACCTACATGATGATGAACAGGAATACACATTCATATTAAAACACCCATGCCCTGTCCCTAGGTTGAGCCAATGCCAACCAGTTCAGACAGCCATAAATCTATGTATGTTCTTCCCTCCGAGAAATAATATGTTCACCCCTTAAAATACCTTTTCTTGCCAGACTAAGTTTCTGAAGACCAACCGCCCCCATAAATCTATGTATGTTCTTCCATCCGAGAAGTAGTATGTTAAAAACCCCATGTCCTAATTGATAAGAAACTAAGATACCCACGGGTACACCAGTGTATATAGAACCATTGCTCCCGTAAGACCTAGACAGCCATGACTGAAGATGTTAGCCACCATGCTATTACTTAATGCTTATAATGATAATAATAATAATAATAATAATAATATTTATTCAGTTAGCAATTTACAGAGTTGGTACCACATAGTTTGTTACAAATATGACATGTACCAGCCTTGCATAATTCCAACTAAGGATAGCCCAATAAGGCCGTTAGGCGTATTTACATTGGGGTCCTTGTGGGATTAGGTTAAGCAAGGTTCACACATTGGCGAGTCGGAGCGCAACTCCAACGCGAGTGATGAAATTTTTGCACTCGCCAATGATTATCCCAAATTCGCCGACACTCGCCAACACTCGCACAGACTCCCGTGGACTCGCGGTGGACCGCGTAGACTCGCGAACGCGGCCAAAATTTTTGTACAGACACAAAAATTGGAGAGTCAAGTGGGAGTAGGACGCCAACTCGCATAGAGTCGCGTAGACTCCCGTAAACTCGCGTAGACTCGCGTAAACTCCTGTAGACTCTTGACACTCATGTAGACTCGCGTGACAGTCACGTTGTACTATTTAGAAATTTAATGATCGCGAGTCTACATGAGTGTCACGCGAGTCTACATGAGTGTCACACGAGTCTACATGAGTGTCACAAGAGTCTGTTTATATTATCAACAAAAATCGTAGCAGCGAAACTACTGCACCTATGGCTTTCATATTTTTACCACATGTACCTTACCCTTTTGGCTACCCACAAAAAAAAATCCCAAATTCCTCCTCCCACACACTCGCTGACTGTCGGTCCCGTCAGAAGGAAAAAAAAAGGAAAATCTGTGGCGGCGAAACGACTGCACCAATCGGTTCCATATTTGTGTGACAAGTCCCTTAGCCTTCTGCCTTCCCCCCACCACACCCCCAACCGCCTCCCACCACCCACTTCCAGCGTATCCGTACGAAGATAAGGAAAAAAAGGAAAATCTGTGGCGGCAAAACGACTGCACCAATCGGTTCCATATTTGTGTGACAAGACCCTTACCCTTCTGCCTTCCCCCCACCACACCCCCAACCGCCTCCCACCACCCACTTCCAGCGTACCCGTACGAAGATAAGGAAAAAAAGGAAAATCCGTGGTTGCGAAACTACCTTACCAATCGGCTTCATATTTGTAACATGAGTCAATTACGCTTCTACCTTCCCCACACCATTCCCCCAAACCACCTTCCCACCACCCTCCTACCCATACATAATAATAATGATGTGGAATATGCATAGGATAATTATATGATGACAAATAATAATATACAGATTGATATCCAACATGAAATATAAATAAATACAAGATATAAATTAAATAGAATATACACTCCTGTTAACTTCCTGTAGACTCGCGTTCATCTCGTGTAAACACGTGTAAACTCATGTAAACTCCTGTGACACTCATGTAGACTCCTGTAGACTCGCACTATTCGTACCCTGGAATTTGACCGTTATTTTTCAAATTTTGGTGGTGCGTGTTGGGGTCGTGTTAAACTCGCCAACACTCGCGTAAATTTGTGTTCTATGCGTGTTTACTCGCATCAGCTGCTACTCGCGTTGGGTTCGGGCTCCATCAACGGCGACTTGCGGCGAGTGTGACTCGCGTTGGCCTCGCGCTCCGACTCGCCTATGTGTGAACCTACCTTAGCTGGGGAAAATGGGGAGGATAAAGAAATAGATACTTTAGAGAAAGTATTTCTAGGGGGTTATTTTAAGATATCTTACATCCTATAGTAAATATCAGTAATCCGTAATCAGTAATCATTTCAGTTTGGTTTGTCTATCTCTTATGTTGCATTTAGTAGTAGACATAAGCTTGGTGCTCCCTTCTCGCAGCTGTCCGGTTCAGGTGTTCCTTCAGGCTACGTCTGAAGGAATACAGTGTTCTCTTTTCACGGACTGACTGGGGTAGGTCGTTCCAGTCTTTGATGGCGGTGAAGAAGAATGTTTGCTTACCCTGTCCTTGGATTCTCGGGACCTTAAAATTAAACATCCTGTTTCTTGTATTATGTCCACTCCTCTCATTTGCTTTAACAAAATCATTCTTTAGGTACTCTGGAGCTCTGTCATAGAAAATTTTGAAGGCATTAGTGAGCCTGATTTGTTTGGCCCTGTCAGCGACATTGAGCATACCTAGTGACTGAAGTTGTTCCTGGCCAACATGTGATCTGGGTCCTAGGTTCAGCATAAACCTAACCATTTTATTTTGAGTGACCTGAAGTTTGTGCTGTGCTGATTTAGATGATGCAGAGTACCAGGATGACACAGAATAGTCAAAATGACATTGAACAAGCGCTTGGCAGAGGGTCTTTTTGGTCGCCGCGGGCAAGCATCCCACCTGTCTATACAGGTATTTTATACGTGCTCTACACTTACTCAGGATAGATTCCAAAATTGTTTCACCTGACAAACTCGCGTCCAGTTTTAGTCCGAGATATTTAACTTGTGACACTGTTGTTATAGGAATATCATTACAGTTGACCGAGAAGCCCACAATGTCTTTCAGTTTGCGTTTTGTTCCACATAAGATGGCTTCCGTCTTGCCCAGGTGAAGAGATAGTCTATTGTCCACTAGTCATTCACTGCATGATTCTAGTTCTTTGGAAAGTGAAGCGGCAATACTTATTGGGTCTTTTCCTGAAACCAGGAGCACGCTGTCGTCTGCATACAGTAATAATTTACATGAGACGCTCAGTTCCATGTCGTTCACATAACAGAGAAAGAGTAAGGGACCAAGGATGCTTCCCTGCGGGACCCCACAGTTAATTGGCATAGGATCAGATATATTATCGTCAATTTTGACTCTTTGGGTTCTACCACTAAGATAAGATTTAAACCAGTTCACAGATCCTATGCCCATTGCTTGTAGTTTATTACATAGGATATCATGGTCTACTGTGTCAAACGCTTTTTGTAGATCAAGAAGAACCATACCGGTGTAGTTACCTTTAGACATTTCTTTACGAATGTGATCCGTTAAGTGGATGAGACAGGAGTCTGTCGAGTACATGCATCTGAAACCTGATTGAAACTTATAGAATAGATAATTTTGTTTGAGGTAGTGTTCAATTTGGGTGTATACCGCTCTTTCAAGGATTTTAGATACAATACATAATATGCTAACTGGTCTGTAGTTACCAACTTCTAGTTTATTTCCTTTCTTGAATAGAGGGGTTACAATAGCTTCCTTCAGTTCAGCAGGTACAGTGTTGGTGTTAATTGACAAGTTGATGATGTGGGTTAGGGGGCCTGCTATACCAATGGCTCCATCTCGTAGAAATTTGGCAGGAATTGTGTCTGGTCCTGTGCTTTTATGTACATTTAGGTTAGACAGCTCGTCAAAAGTGTATTTTGGTGTAACATTTTGCAATCCAAATGTGTTTTGGGTGTATGTTTTTATCTCTGTAGAAATTTCGAAAGGTGGCCGTTGTTGTCGTGTATTTATTGAGAGGTTGAGGTAGGTTCTGTGCAAGTGTGTTTGCTATGGAGGTGAAGAAGGAGTTGAAGTAGGTTGAAATTTGTCGTTTATCGTGGCAAATCTGATCATTAATGGTGAGAGCAATATTAGTGTTAGACGAATCCCTTGTCTTGTTGCTGTAGCTTGTTGTTTTTAGGTGCCTCCATAGTTTCTTTGGGTTATTCTGATATTCCTCTGCCTTATTGTGAAAATAATTAGTTTTCGCTGATTTTATTTTCCTACTTAGTTTATTCCTGGCCCTGTTGAACTCATGTTTCAGACCTTGATCCTGTCTATGTTTCGCTAGCCTTTTTAACAGATTGTCTCTGTGTTCCAGATGGTGTAGTATGTCATTGTTGATCCATGGGTCTGACCTTGCTTTAATTCGTATGTCTTTCAGAGGAGCTATTTCGTCTAGAATGTTTGTGATGATGGTTCTGAAGCCAACCCATGCGTCATTAACGTTTGTACTTCCAAACACTGGAGACCAGTCTGTATTCCATAAAATGTCCAGAAATGTTTCTTTATTGTAGTTTCTGAGTGACCTTGTTTTGATAATCTTGTGATTCTCTAGGGTAATTTTTGTGGTTTTTCGTGTGCAATATGTGACGAAGTGATCACTTATCCCAGTCTGTATAACCCCTGATTGGGATATTTTGTCCTCTGTTACAGTTTATGTGGTCTATTATTGTGGCAGTGTTCTCAGAGATACGTGTGGGGGTTGTGATGAGTTGTTTGTGATTGTGCATTGTCAGTATATGCCTATATTCTCGTACAAGCCTATCATTTCGTTGTTTGTAACACAGGTTAAAATCCCCTAGTATGATGGATTCATTCCGAGGGTCTAGCGATGACAACGTTCGTTCAAATTTGGTCAAGAATTGTGTGTCGTCTGGTGGCCTATAGCATTCCCCAATTGTGATGGGTCTTGTCCTCGGCAGGTGTAGATCGATCCACAGAGCTTCGTGATTTTCTACATGGAGGTCGGTCCTGGTTGTGTGTGTGAGGTTGTTTTTTACATACAGACATACTCCTCCCCCATGCCTATTGCGATCATTCCTAACCATATTGAAACCTTGAATGTTTATTTCACCATCGTTTATACTTGAATCCAGCCAGGTTTCTGTGATTGCAATTATTGAAGCTTTGGCCTTATTAGCTAACAAGTTTAATTCTGACAATTTATGGTACATTGATCTGGCGTTAATGTGGATAAGATGGAGCCCTTTGTTGGTGAACACTCTGTATTCATCTTTGATTTTGAATGTGTCCTGGCTGGATTCTGAGTTGTTAATGCTAATTGGTTCATTTACATTAATATTCGGTAATGAATGCAAGGCACATATGTTGCATAGGAATTCCCGTTCTTCACTGTTGGTCTTCTTAGAGATGCAATTCATGTGAGCTACAGTTTTACACTTAACACAGTTTATGATCCTTTGTTTTCTTGTTATGAGTGATTCACATATTTCACAAATGATTTTAGGACCCTTAATAGCTACTTTCCTACATTTATCGCATTCCACTTCTTTTCTGCTAGTAACGTAAGTACATCGATCGTGTACTGTTTCATTACAACTACTACATTG
This sequence comes from Paralithodes platypus, assembly GCA_032716605.1. NCBI lineage: Eukaryota > Metazoa > Arthropoda > Malacostraca > Decapoda > Lithodidae > Paralithodes > Paralithodes platypus. The sequence continues at coordinate 31,605,133 of CM064503.1, read as the reverse complement.
TGACGTTGTACTCCTTTTGTTGAATCCAATATCGCACACTATACATATTTTCCTGTTACTGTTCATCGTACGTCTGGCGGTGTGGTGATCAGCTGTGCGCCGTGAGTGGCTGATGGTGTGTGAGCGCGTGAGATGAGGACAGGTTGTGGCTCCTCCTTGCCCCCCTCCCACCCCTACCTGTATTTGTTGTTTTATGTCCTTGTTCTTGGCCGTTTTTGCTGCTTTATTGTTGATGTTGTTGCGACTGATCCCTTCTTTTTTTGCTGTTCTGGTTGCATGTTGAGCTACCTGGGTCGCCGATAGTGTTGGGTTGTGTTGTAGTAGGTTTGGTTGATTTGTTGTACAGCGGCGTCGTGTTGTGGGGGATGGGTGGTTTCTCTTGTTGTCTATCTTGTTCGTTGCTGTTACTTCATTGTCGATGTGTTTGCTAGAGCTTCCTGCTTGTTTGGGTGTTCTGGTTGCATGTTGTGTTACTTGGGTCACCGATATCTGTGGTAGTGATGATACAGTTGAGGGTAATGTTGAGTAGGTAGAATGTTGGCACTGTGCTGGCGGTTGCCCTGCGGTCTTGGTTGTGAGTTGGAGCGTGACGGGAGACTTGGGTGTCTGCTGGCCCAGTTTGTTATAACGAATTTTACTGCTAGGGACTGTTGAAATGTCGGTGTCTGCCTTACTTGTTTGGTGGTGAGGTTTCTTCAACATTGAACTAGGGCCGGGGTTGGTTTCTACATCTCCGCAGCTAATTAGAGTGTAGCACATTAGGTGTTGTAGCGAGGTTGTGCCAGAGTATTTGCCCAGCCGTGGCGTCTTCCCGATATATGAAATAGACCAGGCAGGAATGGTGACAGAAATTTCACTCGTGTGTGATTTCTGTGTGACGAGGTCCCTCAATACTTGTTTAGTGTTGACCTGGTACACTACCGGTCCCCTCTGCACCTGTATATCAGCACAGCCCCTCTGGATGTTGAGAAGGATGATACATAGAGAGAGGGCTACGCCCACACCCTTCATCCCTCCCGCCATCTTACTCAATCTACCCCAACGAGGGATTGTATATACAACCCTCTGTTACCATTGTATCGACCACTTTCACCACGAAACAATACCGAAGTTAACCCTACGAACTGTCGTTTTCTTTGGTGTATATATCATAGAAAACGCAGCTCCCAGGAACAACTGGACCAGCAAGAAATAGTGTCAGAGTAACAGTATCCATAACAATCGTATTGACGAGTAATAATACACCATGTTTTTCCCTACTTTATCCACAATTAAGCACACACCTATAGTTAACCTCCTTTTGCCCCACAGCCCCACAGTCCACATGATTCTATCTTTTCCAGACTCATATACCACCCCGTATTTGCTCATCCCCCGGTAGCATTTGGCTAACGTACTTTCACTGTCCTTTCCCCCCAAACTCCAATATCAACTGTAGCCTAATGCCACCCCTACGCCCGGAGACCTTAGGGTCAAACTTCCACGTAGCCCCCTGAACTCTCTCCCTCTCATTAATACCCCGCGCTCCTCGACTCTTTTCCGACCTAGCCTCTCCCTCATACCTCTTGAAGATCCTTGATTTTCCGTTGCTAACGTTCTCCAACCTTTTATATATATACTCCTATCCAGCCTACCTTCCCTTAGTAGGACGGAACAACATTAGAACTTTACTAACCCTTTGCATGCCATCTATTCCCTCACAACCCATTCACAACCCTGCACCCAATGATCGTCAGTGCGAGGCTAGCCGCCTCGCCAGTGACTAACTTCTATTGCCATACTTCCAGATAAATGTGGCAGAGTTAGCAACCCAGTCTCCACCACATCCAGCAAGCCATACAATTAACCTCTGAAGTGCGCATGGGGGTAATTGGAAACGTCCCCTGAGCTGACGTATTTGAGGTGTTTCCGTCACTAAAATATTCATTGTGCCATTAATAGCATTAATACTTATCCATATGCGCCTATTATGGGTTGATTATAAAGGTATTAACCTGAAACAACAATAAAACGAGTGAAAACAGCGTTTGGATGGTCAAAATCGGAGATATAGCCCGCGAGTTGTATAATGTAAGGGTGAGGCAAGCTCCTTTCCCGCCAATTTCCCCCAAGGCCACTGAGACACAGTCGATCGATACTCTCTCTCTCTCTCTTGCACTCGCTTGCCATCAGTGATGACAACACCCTGCTTGCAACTCGCTAATGTTAGCACGAAAATATACCTCAGAATAAGGGAATAACAGGGAAAATAGGTGATAACTGAAGGAGAGGAGGAAAGTGGGGAAGGAGGGGAGGTAGAGGACTGAGATTTTGCATGGCCCCAAAAAAATAAAAAAAATAAAAATATATTTTTTTTTTTTCGATGTCAAAAGTTGATTTTTTTTTTCACTCACTCATAAGAGTCTCCCCGCAGTCCGCCGGGGGAACTCTTAAGAGTCTCCCGGCAGTTCCCGGGTTAACAACCCAACCGATTAAACCAGCTAGTCAAGGCACCTTCGGTTTTGGTATTACGAACACCCACATCTGTCTCATAAACAGAGGGTTATTACAAACACTTGTGATATGGCAAGCCCCTAGCCACAGCCGCCGGACGACCATCACAGAGAGAGGGCGCGCATCTACCCCTTTTTACCCACCCGAGGAGGGAGACCCCCACCCCTGCGGAGGTATACCTGACCCCTGTTTTGACTTCCGGGTCATTGCCAGGTAGCACAGGAATTCTTCCTATCAATGAACTAACCATGCATGACTAACTCCTTTACTAACCTCTATTAACCCACAATAACCCATTCACCTTTCTTGCATACTCGGATAATCAAATTAGCACCTCAGCTATACCATAGAATGAAGACTGAGTAATATAAGAGAGACGCCCCTATCACAGCTGGCCCAGTCCTCCTCGCAAAGTAGATCCAGTCTCCCTCCCCTAAATACTTCCAGTATCGCCAAAATAGTACCTCTTACTAAGGCTCAGTTATATCACATTATGAAGGCTCCCTATAGCCATGTGCCACAACAGTACTCACCACCTTACCTAGTCTCCGTATCTATTGAGAGCTCAAATAATTCCATAAGACTCGAGATCCCTATGGCCTACAGGGTCCAGAACCGAGCCTATAAACCCAGCCCCCCCCCCCAGTAAAATCAGTTGAAAGATAGACACCAACCAGTGGCTGGCCCCCTTAAGTTGACCTCTAGCTCTGCCCTTGTGTTGTTCCTGAGATTTGAGATTCCAGAGCCGGCAGACTCCGTGGCAGATTTGAGATAGAAGCATCTGTCCACGTACAAGAAATCTACGTGCACCTTATAACCTTCACACACACCAGTGGGTATATAAGCGTGTAGCCAGCAACGATCGCCAAGAGATCCGTCTTGAGAACTTCCTACATATGGACCACCTGGACGGCCGCGGAACCAGTCGTTAGCCCCCAACATCACGGACGCAAGATAACCAGGACCAGACCAACCAAATACTACCCAAGATTCACTTTATTAGTACTAACGTGTTACAGTACTGATTAGAAACTCACTTATTAATCTTTCTATGAAGTGGCTATATCTTTGCCCAGTGTAATTCATATATAACCATTCCATTTGGGAAGTGCTAAGCGTATCAGTGTTTATTAATTAACAGGCGACATTAACTCTCGTAATTACCTTTATCCAGATATTATTACATAGAAGTAAAACCCTAGTGATATCTAACGTTCGCCCACTGATTTGTTCTACGTATTTCTGCCATAAGAATATAAAACTTAGATCAGTACCCCCCTGAGGTTACTAGAATTCCCGTGCTCTAAAACATACGCGTGTCTAATTCTAGTCTGTGAACTACTACTTGTGCACCAGACCTGCCAGTAATAAATCTAATTAGTGAAATTGAATCTATAAGTAACATTGAGGTCTTCCAGTATATAAACTTGCGAACCAAGCCAGTGATCAGAAGAGTATACCTGAACGTTGGAAGTGGGAGACTAGGCTCCATCCAGATCCACTAATGCTAGCTGTTCATTTCTATCATTTGTCTTGTACGAGTATTCATACTTTCTTATGCTCCCTATTAACCTTCTTAAATAAACGTGATCGTGTGTCTTGTTACCGTGTGTTTATTTTGTGTTCTCTATTCCTCATACCTTGTATTGTGCATGCAGCCTTATACCCAGTCAGTTAGAACTCACATTACCCAAGTTAATCCTGTAGAAAAACAGGGCATAACATTGGCGGCAGCGGTGGTTCTTGATTCGGATAAAAGGTTGCATTACATTGCAAGTTTGGAACAGCCAGAACACGATAACATCATGGCGCACCGTTCTCACATTCCCATCCCACATTATGATGGAGAAACTTACGAGATCGAAACGTTCATGGACATAGTGAAACCTGTACTTGACCTAGTTTATACCACGGATGCAGAAAAAATAGCCGTGACATTAACGCACCTGGGAAAAGCCGTTTCCCTGGTTGCCTACCAAGTGCACCCTGCTCTCACATGGGACGAATTTCGCCCAATAGTGATAGAAGCCATCAAGCCTTCGTTGGGCGTTTTCGTGGCCCACACCCGTATCCAAGACACTAAATTCGAAGGCGATCTAGATGCCACAGTGAATAAGATCGCCCAACACAAAAGTTTCTTTCCCCACATTGACCAGAATCCAACAAGAGCAGCAGATTCTGGTCAACCTTGTATCAATATTGCCCTCAGCAGTAAAAGACCATTTCCGTGTGCACGATTTCGTCGGATACCAAAAAGATCTCATCACGATCCGACGTATTTTGGCCGTGCGCACAGAAGCACCCACCCAAATCGCTGTAATCAAGAGGTTTCCCACGCACCCGCAGCACCCCGACCACCAAAACTCCAAGAATGCCTACCCATCCTCATCCTTCCACAACAGACCCACCTACCCTTCTGGCAAGCCCCAACCCAGTAGACCCCGGTTCCAACCTACCCAGCCACGCAGAATCTTCAACCGGAACAAAACCTACAACACCTACCAAAGTAAAAACCCTACCTTAGTAATTATCAACCCCTATGATTTCCCTGCCTGTAATGCTCAGTGTGTCCTCCATCAAATTCGTGACTCTGCCAAACCTCGCCCCTTTACTCCTCGCATTTCTGTAAATGAAGAGGAGTTGGGACAAGAGGAAAAAATGGAGGAAAGGCACACCGGAGAAATAGCCCCTATCATGACCTCAGAGGATACCGAGGAAACCCTGGAGAAGGTAGATACCGACCCCCAGGATTTTTAAAGTACCCCCCGCCCAAGATGGCCTCGGCGGGGGACGCCATAACTGACCGCACTGCCCCCATTTATTACATGGCCAAAATCAAGGACATTCCTGTCTGCTTGTTAATCGACACAGGAGCTGCCAAGTCATGTTTGTATCAACACCACCGACTATTTGGCCCCTTGTTAACCACCAAAGCAGAACTAATCTCAGCTGCTGATACTTACTTAAATCTCCTAGGAGACACTTTGCCCCTGTCAGTAACTACTCCTGCCCCCCATGCTCGTTGATATCACACGTTCACAGTATTTTCCTCCCACTGTAAACATTACGATGGTTTCCTTGGACTTGACCTCCTTCAAAAACTCCAGGCCCAGGTTGACTGCGGCCAAAGGCTGATCTCATTCAAAAAAAAAATCCAACCCAAAGCCTCTGACAAACCAATCACGCAGAAACCCATTCACAAAAAGAAAAAACACCTTCCCCCTCAACAAACCCTGAGTCAGGGTTACCAAGTTGCAGCTAGCACTAAGGTAACTCCTAAACCCTCCCCTTGCCCCGAGTTCTCTCAAAATATCACTCAATTCAGTAAAAAAATGCCTCAACAAACGAAAAAAGACAAGTCCAAGCAACTCCCTCTCGGTAATCCCCTCAATTCTAGTAACTGTCCAGGATAAATCCTCCCATGTTTTCAGGACAGACTCTGATATATGTAACCATAATTCTATCAAATGTTTATGTACACATGTTTCCAGGGAAAATGCCGACCTATGTACCCAACAATGTTTCCCCCATGCCCCCAGAAATGTTCAGCTATCCCAGAACCAACACAATTTCCCTTGTGATAGTTTTCCGTCAGTATCTCCCTTCCCCTCCCACACAATTCACACCCCTAGACAACTTCACAACCCCACACTGGACTCGCCCTCTCATGACAAACAAACTCACCAGTCCCAGATAACCTCTAACCAGACCGTTACTGCCACCAAGAAAATTCCCCACATTCGTCCTGTTAACAACCCCAAATCAATACACCAGTCCTCCACCAATAACCCAGGTTCTACACCTAACTCTTCCCCCACCAACCCTCCGCAGTCTCACCAACAAATCCCGTTTTCTAACTCGCTCACCTCTCACCACCCTGACCCGCCCGCACGCGCCGTTAATCCTCCCCTCACGCGTGCCGACCGAGGGACACAACTATGTTCCCACCATGCCCCCCAAAATGTCCAGCTATTCCACACCCACCCCAATCGCCCTTGTGACAGTTTTCCGTCAGTAGCTCCCTTCCACCCCCACACAATTCACACCCCTAGTAAACTTCAAAATCCCACACTTGACTCGCCCTCTCATGACAAACAAAACCACCAAATCCATATAAACTCCAAAGAAACCGTCACTGCCACTGACAAAACTCCCCAAATTCGTCCTTCTAACAACCACCAATCCTTACATCAGTCCTCCACCAATAACCCATCTTCTATACCTCACTCTTCCCCCACCAACCCTCCACAGTCCCTCCAACAAATTTCGTTTTCTAACTCCCTCACACCGCGCCCCACTGATCCTCCCACACGTGCCGTTAATCCCCCCCTCACGCGTGACCCCCACCAAAGTGACCTTTCCCCCATTATGCGTACCAAGCACCTGCTCGCCAGTCGATCCCCCACCATCATTAGCCCAGCTGTAGTTCAAGATAAATGCCAAATTCCCCCCCGCCATCAAAAATGGGTGAACCTTCGACCCATACCCCAAACTCACATGATATTTTCCCCCACTACCACGTCCACCAACCCCAATCGTTGCCTCTTACAACCCGCCATCATTTCTGCTCGCATCAACCACATTCTCGTGGCAAATATCTCTGAGGAATCCCTGACATTACCAAAAGGTCTCATTATAGGAGACCTCGAAACTTTTGATGACCTCCCCATAGATTTTAATGACACCCCTACCAGCCTCCAATTGCCCCCTCTCCCGGACACATTATCCGACCACCAAAAACACGGCATGTACGACTTATTGCTAGAGTTCAGTGACGTGTTTGCCCAACAACCCACCGAAATCGGACAGACCGATGTAGAACAACACATCATTAACACCACAGGCCCCCCCATACGACAACCATCCCGTAGAAAAAATCCCATACAATGTCAGGAAGAGGAACGCCAAGTCCAAGAGATGTTAGAGGCCGGTATTGCCACCCCGTCCATTAGTCCCTGGTCTTCCCCTGTTGTCCTAGTAAAAAAGAAAGATGGGTCAACCCGTTTTTGCGTCGATTACAGGAGGTTGAATGACGTAACCATTAAAGACGCTACGCCATTACCCCGGATAGACGATTCCCTTGACTCCCTATACGGATCCAGATGGTTCACTACCCTCGACTTGCAAGCAGGGTATTGGCAAGTGCCTATCAAGGCCGAGGACCAAGAGAAAACAGCATTTTCCACTAGTGGTGGCCACCACTACGAATTTAACGTCCTACCTTTTGGCCTCTGTAACGGACCCGCCACTTTCTCCCGTTTGATGGAAGCGGTATTACATGGCCTAACCTGGGAAACCTGCCTAGCCTATCTAGACGATATTATTGTGTACTCACCAACCTGGGAAGAACACCTCCTCAGGTTGAGACAAGTCCTTCAAAGAATCTGAGCCGCCGGGTTGAAATTAAAACCCTCAAAGTGCGAGATTGCCCGAAATAAGGTAGATTTCCTCGGCCACGTAATATCTGAACATGGTATTGCACCAGACCCAAAGAAACTTCAAGCCATACAAAACCAACCCCCACCCACCACCGTTAAAGGAGTACGTTCGTTTCTAGGTTTAGCCACATACTACAGACGTTTCGTCCCCCACTTTGCCACCATAGCCAGACCCCTCCACCAACTCACCCACAAAGACACCCCGTTCACCTGGACACCTGAAAGAGACCTCGCGTTTAACACTTTGAAACAAAAGCTAATCCAAGCCCCTATTGTCGCTTTCCCTGATTACCATAAACCTTTCCGTCTTTATACCGACGTATCTCTGTACGCCATTGGTGCAGTTTTAGCTCAAGTCAGAGACGGAGAGGAGCATGTGATAGCGTATGCCAGCTCCACCCTCAACTAAGCACAACAGAATTATGCAGCCACCAAGAGAGAGTGCTTAGGGATCATTTGGGCACTCAGCCACTTCCGGTGATTTGTGTTGGGCGCAAAACTCGATATAACCACCGACCATCAATCTTTGCAATGGTTGCGTAAATGCGAAACCAACTCAGCCATTTTGGTACGTTGGAGGGAGACACTAGAGGACTACGATTTTACAATACAGTATCGTCCAGGAAAACTTCACACCAATGCAGACGCCCTGTCGCGTTTGCCAGTACCAAAAGACCACCCCACCAACCTAGCCGCCTTACAAAACACGGAGCTTTTATCTACCCCCATCCCCCAACATAATTCCCCCTCAGCCCCCTCCCTAATTCAATCTTGGGAAACAAGAATCAGACCACCCTGGATACCGTTAAATGTCTTCAGGAAACTGACTCGCTGGGGAGATCAACTTGCCACAGACTCTGGTCACATAATCTTAGACCCCACCATTGCCCACGACTACATGATTGCCATCCACGAGGGAAACGGCATACACCTTGGACAAAAGAAGATGTTAAAAATCTTCACAGATCATACTGGACCCCCAACCCCTCCAAAATTGCACAACGAGTGACAGAATCCTGCAAACTTTGTTTATTGGGGAAGGATAGATCACGCACCCCAGGCCCAGCTGGTACCATGTCTGCTAACAAACCGTTCCAAGTCCTATCCCTCGACATCATGGGCCCGTTTCCTTCTTACGCTGGCAACCGCTATATCGTCACATTTGTTGACGTATATTCAAAATTTTGAATAGCCTGCCCAGTTAAAGACCACACAGCCACCACAGTCGCCACACTGCTTGCCACAGAAGTGTTCCCTATATTCGGCCTTCCCCTTGCTCTTCTATCCGACAATGCCCCCGAGTTTAGTGGACACGTTTGGCACCAGTTCACCCAACAATGTGGTATTAAGATTAAACACTCATCCCCGTACTGGCCTCAAGGAAATGCTATATGCGAACGCAGCCATCGCACCATGAACAACCAGTTACGTACAAAAATTATTGCTCTTAACACCTCAGACTGGCCATCACAACTAAAGATGATACAATGGGGCATGAACACCTGTCCCCGAGAAGACGGTATTTCCCCTCATGAACGTGTTTACGGCGTACCCCCCTGTTACTGCCGTTCCACCATCACGCTCACCTCCCCTCCACCACCTCCACAATTGACCCATTGCAACATCTGAAAAACACCCTCCATACCGCCCAAACCTGTCGACACCAATACTGATAACCCCGATGATAAAAACCCTTTCGCCATCCATGACACCGTAATGGTAGCCAACCTCCCTGTCACCAACAAATTAGGCCCTCGCTATGTTGGGCCCTACACCATCATACAAGTCCCAAACGCCTATCAAGTCACCATCGATTATCACGGCGTGACTCGCACGTTCCGAACTAGATTCGTCCGAGCGTTTAAACCTCTAAAACCACAAGACAATACCCCACCCCACACGTCCGACCCGGAATTAAACACCCCTACTAACCCTTCCACTCAGGCTATGAATATTCCAATACAAACCCCTAAGGGCCTAAGCCCTCCAACACCGAACCGACAAATCATTCCTCAACATACCCCCAAACTAACCTCCACAAACCCCAAGCCCCCACTATCACACCCTCCTCCACCATGACACCTTCTTTCACTTCTGATAGTCAAGTACCTCCCCAACTTATCCGAGTACGAAAACCTCCACCCACAACCCCGACCACAACAGAAACCCTCCCGTCTAGCCCTGAGATACCTCCCCCAGGCACCACAGTACGAAAACCACCCCCCCCCACCCAAAACCAAGTACACACCCAAACGCACCACACAATCTACCTCAGTAACCTCACGCTACAACTTACGCCCAAGACAAAAATCTTTTAAAACCTCCAGAAAACACACCCTGCTAACCAAGTTCCGTAGGGCTGCCAGACCACTACCCTCCTCCTCTTCTTCTTCTTCGTCGAATTCTCCTCCACAAAGGGAAAGAAGACGAATAATCACAAGTAAACACCATAAACCCTCTAACTATATTCCAGAAGTAACAACCTCCACCCACCCACGAAAACACATACCTTCCTCTTCAACCTCATATCCTCTCAACCCCCACCTCATTACCCCGAATGACCTGCTAGATCTACCCCCCACCAAACTCCCATAAAACCGCCTACTTCCACCACCAGCAAATCACCGACCCCACCAAAGAACACACCCCACACACATTCCTACCCCCAACCCTCCAACTTAAATCTCCACTCCCTACCCACCCATCTACCCCCCCCCCCACATCCACCCCTTTCCCCTCCACTATCCCTGCGACCCCACCCACACATCAACCAACCTCCTCATCTCATCAAACCCCCCACCCACCAACCCCTAAAATATCCCCCCCACAAAGTCGCCCCTGAGAGAAACCCCATACATACCCCCACCAAATCCTCTTCCATTCCGCCTACCACCCTCACCCAACAAAAACCTTCACACGCATCTACCTCTCAAATAACCCCTGACCTCGCCCCCAATAAATGCCCTCCACCTGTAAAACGTTCTTCCCCTCAATATAAAACATCGTCGAGCGACTCAAGTCCCACGACAAACATCTACCTTCCCACCAGGACCTCCAAAGGTAGAATAATCAACAGACCCATCAGATTTAAAGACAGTTATACAAAAACAACACCCCGTTCTGACACTAAAGACCCAAGCCACACAACACACACACCCCTTCTTTCTCACACACCTCCTTCACGCACCTTACCTAAACCGATATTGCGCATTGCCTCGCTATATTTCCCCAACCTACAACACCACCCAAGAAAACCCCAAAAACCCCAGACTCATATCCCCCCTTCATCCCCAGCTCCGTTTTCAAGCGTTAACCCCTCCCCTTCAGTTAGTAACCCATTCACCACACTGAAGAGGCCTCCTGTCAGTCCCACACACCTCACTCGATACATGACCTCCACCATGAACAAATCCACACCCTTCGTCGCCCCCGTCCCTACCCCCACGGGGGAAAACTACAAACCATTCATACGAAAGGTTAAAGTAAAAACGTCCACAGGACGCTTAGCCCGTCTACAACGCCCACATCAAGCCCGGGCAACCGCCCTCCACAACACTAAGGACACATTCCTACAGGTCTACATAGACCTGCAAAAGAAACCTGACCCTCGCTCTCTTGCTTGGTGGAACCTTCTCAATACCCTCAAAATGACCCACCATGACTATGCTTCTTTTTACTTCACCCTTGAGGCTCGGGGACGAGCCTACAATGAAGGAGAGGGAAGTAAAATGCCTCAGAACGAGAGGCCCACCACAGAAGCCACGAGCGAACACCACACAGAAACACCCGAAAGAAAGGCCCACAGAACGAAAGGACCAGGCGACCGGGCCAACCAGTTCAGACAGGCCAAAGCCCGCAGGGCTAAGCAGCTCCAAACCACACCTGCCTACCCCTTCTAAAACACGGACCTTTTCCCACACCTCACGTATACACTACCCTCGTGTCCTACACATCTACCTACATGAGAATGAACATAAATACACCTTAAGTTAATACCCCCATGCTCTGTCCCTAAGTTAGGATATTAATATCAACATACCCTAAAATACCTTGTCTTGCCAGACTAAGTTTCTGAAGACCAATTGCCCCCATAAATCTATGTATTGAATCCTTAGGTTAGTTATCTTTATCCGCCATTGTGTTCATCTCTTCCATTTACTTTTCCACAATTGTTATACGTCTTCCAATCATCTCCTTCGTATCCACAGTCCACACTACTCCATTTTGCTTCGTGTCCTACACCTCTTACCCGCCAGACTCTACCTACATGATGATGAACAGGAATACACATTTATATTAAAACACCCATGCCCTGTCCCTAGGTTGAGCCAATGCCAACCAGTTCAGACAGCCATAAATCTATGTATGTTCTTCCCTCCGGGAAATAATATGTTCACCCCTTAAAATACCTTGTCTTGCCAGACTAAGTTTCTGAAGACCAACCGCCCCCATAAATCTATGTATGTTCTTCCATCCGAGAAGTAGCATGTTAAAAACCTCATGTCCTAATTGATAAGAAACTAAGATACCCACGGGTACACCAGTGTATATAGAACCATTGCTCCCGTAAGACCTAGACAGCCATGACTGAAGATGTTAGCCACCATGCTATAACTTAATGCTTACCCCAACGAGGGATTGTATATACAACCCTCTGTTACCATTGTATCGACCACTTTCACGATGAAACAATACCGAAGTTAACCCTACGAACTGTCGTTTTCTTTGGTGTATATATCATAGAAAACGCAGCTCCCAGGAACAACTGGACCAGCAAGAAATAGTGTCAGAGTAACAGTATCCATAACAATCGTATTGACGAGTAATAATACACCATGTTTTTCCCTACTTTATCCACAGTCAAGCACACACCTATAGTTAACCTCCTTTTCCCCCACAGCCCCACAGTCCACATGATTCTATCTTTTCCAGACTCATATACCACCTCGTATTTGCTCATCCCCCGGTAGCATTTGGCTAACATACTTTCACTGTCCTTTCCCCCCAAACTCCAATATCAACTGTAGCCTAATGCCACCCCTACGCCCGGAGACCTTAGGGTCAAACTTCCACGTAGCCCCCTGAACTCTCTCCGTCTCATTAACACCCCGCGCTCCTCGACTCTTTTCCGACCTAGCCTCTCCCTCATACCTCTTGAAGATCCTTGATTTTCCATTGCTAACGTTCTCCAACCTTTTATATATATACTCCTATCCAGCCTACCTTCCCTTAGTAGGACGGAACAACATTAGAACTTTACTAACCCTTTGCATGCCATCTATTCCCTCACAACCCATTCACAACCCTGCACCCAATGATCGTCAGTGCGAGGCTAGCCGCCTCGCCAGTGACTAACTTCTATTGCCATACTTCCAGATAAATGTGGCAGAGTTAGCAACCCAGTCTCCACCACATCCAGCAAGCCATACAATTAACAACCCAACCGATTAAACCAGCTAGTCAAGGCACCTTCGGTTTTGGTATTACGAACACCCACATCTGTCTCATAAACAGAGGGTTATTACAAACACTTGTGATATGGCAAGCCCCTAGCCACAGCCGCCGGACGACCATCACAGAGAGAGGGCGCGCATCTACCCCTTTTTACCCACCCGAGGAGGGAGACCCCCACCCCTGCGGAGGTATACCTGACCCCTGTTTTGACTTCCAGGTCATTGCCAGGTAGCACAGGAATTCTTCCTATCAATGAACTAACCATGCATGACTAACCCCTTTACTAACCTCTATTAACCCACAATAACCCATTCACCTTTCTTGAATACTCGGATAATCAAATTAGCACCTCAGCTATACCAAAGAATGAAGACTGAGCAATATAAGAGAGACGCCCCTATCACAGCTGGCCCAGTCCTCCTCGCAAAGTAGATCCAGTCTCCCTCCCCTAAATACTTCCAGTATCGCCAAAATAGTACCTCTTACTAAGGCTCAGTTATATCACATTATGAAGGCTCCCTATAGCCATGTGCCACAACAGTACTCACCACCTTACCTAGTCCCTGTATCTATTGAGAGCTCAAATAATTCCATAAGACTCGAGATCCCTATGGCCTACAGGGTCCAGAACCGAGCCTATAAACCCAGCCCCCGCCCCCAGTAAAATCAGTTGAAAGATAGACACCAACCAGTGGCTGGCCCCCTTAAGTTGACCTCTAGCTCTGCCCTTGCGTTGTTCCTGAGATTTGAGATTCCAGAGCCGGCAGACTCCGTGGCAGATTTGAGATAAAAGCATCTGTCCACGTACAAGAAATCTACGTGCACCTTATAACCTTCACACACCAGTGGGTATATAAGCGTGTAGCCAGCAACGATCGCCAAGAGATCCGTCTTGAGAACTTCCTACATATGGACCACCTGGACGGCCGCGGAACCAGTCGTTAGCCCCCAACATCACGGACGCAAGATAACCAGGACCAGACCAACCAAATACTACCCAAGATTCACTTTATTAGTACTAACGTGTTACAGTACTAATTAGAAACTCACTTATTAATCTTTCTATGAAGTGGCTATATCTTTGCCCAGTGTAATTCATATATAACCATTCCATTTGGGAAGTGCTAAGCGTATCAGTGTTTATTAATTAACAGGCGACATTAACTCTCGTAATTACCTTTATCCAGATATTATTACATAGAAGTAAAACCCTAGTGATATCTAACGTTCGCCCACTAATTTGTGTTCTACGTATTTCTGCCATAAGAATATAAAACTTAGATCAGTACCCCCCTGAGGTTACTAGAATTCCCGTGCTCTAAAACATACGCGTGTCTAATTCTAGTCTGTGAACTACTACTTGTGCACCAGACCTGCCAGTAATAAATCTAATTAGTGAAATTGAATCTATAAGTAACATTGAGGTCTTCCAGTATATAACTTGCGAACCAAGCCAGTGATCAGAAGAGTATACCTGAACGTTGGAAGTGGGAGACTAGGCTCCATCCAGATCCACTAATGCTAGCTGTTCATTTCTATCATTTGTCTTGTACGAGTATTCATACTTTCTTATGCTCCCTATTAACCTTCTTAAATAAACGTGATCGTGTGTCTTGTTACCGTGTGTTTATTTTGTGTTCTCTATTCCTCATACCTTGTATTGTGCATGCAGCCTTATAGACCCAGTCAGTTAGAACTCACATTACCCAAGTTAATCCTGTAGAAAAACAGGGCATAACACTATTTACTAAGAATCATTGAACAATATATTTAACCTAGCTTAACCTAACCTAACCTAGTATATTAGTGGACTATTTATGAATGTAAAATGTAAAAATATATTATAACATTACCAAATTATTGAGATAGATACAGGTCTACCTGCTACACAGGATTATACCAATCATTCTAAAACCGCCAAAAAGTTCAAAATATTTCCTCATATATGCTCCAAATATAACAAATAATAATGCAAACTTGTAGATTGAGTCATATTGAAATATAATTTTTGATATAAATCCATATTACTCTAAATTATAGGTGAAACAGCACAATATAACGATCGTTTAGTTCCGCGGTAACGACATGGGCGCCGTCAGGCTGTATATACAGTATTGCAAAAAACTTCCTTGTAGCTACTTATATAAGCTTCAAACGCAAAACATAGCAACATTAGCGTATATACTGGGTCCTATTACACTAAATTTGTCAATATAAATCCATAATTTATTAGTGGCCCCTCCATCATTGACGATATGCCTATTAGTATAATAGTCCAATTTCAAGCGCCCGCGGTCCACCAGTTTGAAAAAACTACCACCGCGGGAAGAAAGAGTCCTACGTCATAAGTGCAACGCTAATTCTCTTATGGAATTGTCTTATGATTAGGGTACTCACTACGAAAAAACTTCGTAAAAAATAAAAAATAAAATTTAACTTAATAATAATAATAATAATAATAATTCTTTATTCCAGACACATAAGATAGATACAGTACGACCTAATGGTCCATATCACATACACTTCTCGTCAGAGCACAGATAATAATTATACACAAAGATATATTAATAAAGAAACAATAAAATAAAATATAATAATAATAATAATAATAATAATAATAATAATTCTTTATTCCAGACACATAAGATAGATACAGTATAAATACAGTACGACCTAATGGTCCATATCACATACACTTCTCGTCAGAGCACAGATAATAATTATACACAAAGATATATTAATAAAGACACAATAAAATAAAAAATACAGTAGGCCTATTTACAGAATAGAGCACATATCACATTTTGTCACAATATAACACAGATAGGCTAACTAAGGCTATTGCTCAATGTTGGTTAACACCTATTGCACAGATCATTGCTCATAGTTCAATTAGACCTATATATTACATTACAGTACATACTATGTGTGCAGCAGCTTCTGCCAGTGAGATATAATACGGGATTCATAGATATGATCACTAGACCAAAGAGCTACAATCAGCGTGTTACTGGAGGATTGCAGTCGCTGCGAAAAGCTGTACACCAGTCTCCTGATGACAGCCCGACAGCACTGCACATCCAACAGTGTGCACACCATACTAGTGCTTTCATATTTAGAGAGACCAATGAACATCTTGAGTATATTATGATAGGATGTACACAGACCATTTATGGTGGCTCTCTTATACTTCCACCACAAATGGGCCGTGTACATAGAGGAACAATATGTCCGGAACAAAGTGACTTTAGTTTCCCAATTACACATGTGGAATTTTCTCAAGATGGTGTTACCACGTAAATATAGCTGTCTGCGCTGACGGCCGATATCTGCATCATCTGAGCAATCGTTTGAGATAATGTGTCCCAGGTATTTTATTTTGTTTACTTCTTGAATAATTTGATTATTGAGTGAGAAATTTGGCAGTTTACTTTTATACAGTAATTTTGATCTAAATATAAGAACAGCACTTTTCAGTGGGTTGAATTTAACACAATGTTTACTACCAAAAGATTCACATATATCAAGAAGTTTGCTCAGACCCGCAGAAGACGGTGCAATAATGACCAGATCATCAGCATACATGAGATGGTTGATGATTTTATGCCCACCATAACATCCAATCTGCTCTTTATTCAATTTATCACTTAATTCATCCATATATACATTGAATAAGTAAGGTGAGAGAATACTACCCTGTCTCACTCCATTGGTTACTGTAAAGGAATCCGAAATAATGTTACCCCATCTTACATTAAATGTTTGATTGGCGTACCAGTACTTCAAGATTCTCAGTATATAGGATGGCACTCCCCTTGTTGCTAATTTATCAAACAGGATATTGTGGCAGACTCTGTCAAATGCCTTACTAGCATCAAGAAAGCATGCAAAAATAGAGCTGTTCATTTTGATGTACCCATCCACTAGCTCCTTCAGAGTGTAGATGCACTGGTCCGTACCATGATTCTTTTTAAAACCAAATTGATTACTATTAGTTGAGATATACACTGAGATTCTGTCTAAAATGATTAACTCTAGTATCTTACTTACAATACTGGCAAGGGCAATAGGTCTATAGTTGTCTTTTGATGTAATTTTGCCAGCCTTGTCTTTAATTACTGGTATCAAGGTAACGGACATCATAGATTCTGGTAGGAAACCATGGATTAGAAAGCTGGTAAAGCAACTGCTGAGTTTCTCCAAGAGGAGAGTGGAGGAGTACTTCAAATGTTCAGCATATATACCATCAAAACCACAGGATTTGTTAGCATCTAGCCTACTTATTGCAGCCTTGATTTTTGCACTTGTAACTTTAATTGTGTCATATTTTTCTTCTTTGTTACACTCTGTTGTAGCAGCAATGGTATTTCCTTGGTGCCCAACAGAGTTAAACAAAGTTTGGTAATGTGTTTTCCAAAGATTGGCTATGTTATTAGTACCAGAGATCCCATCTACACTAACGGGTAGAGGTGTGCAGCTATTATGCATTTTTTTAATATCCTTCCAGAAGGCCAATGTGTCTTTGCTAGCAAAGTTTTTGGCCAATGCTTCTCTTCTTAATACATTTTCATTGTTTTTTATATATCTGATTGCATACTTGCATCTAGCCTTTAGTCTGGTGAACATGTCAAAAATGGGTCCCTGTCTCGGTTTGTTATGATCCAGCCATAGACTACGAGCATCTCGGGATGCCTGGTATAGTTCTGAAACATGGTCATTCCACCCAGGTTTGTTAAGAGTAATTTTTGTTATGCTTGTGAAATACTATGTCACTAGCCTTAGTAAGACAAGATATAATATTATTGTACAGCTTGCTGACTTCTTCTCGATGACTAGCATTAACACAATTGCGGTCTTCACAGGTAATGGCATCCTCACTGCCAGGATCAAGCTCAGAAAGGAGAGTGTGTGTTAAAGTGCAAAATTGCTCACACTCCTCCTCGTCAAGCCCGCCCCATGGCAGTTTTGGATTTACACTATTGTTTGACTGGGTTAATTCTGGCGCTCTTTCCAAACTAGCTGTTAAGGTCAATGGGATATGATCTTCATCTGTATATGTATACTGAATTTCCATATTTGTTATCATATCATGGAAATCAGCACTAGCTACGGTATGATCTAGCCAAGACGTTGAGCCCCATGCTGCACTGACACATGTGTAACTACTATGAGGGAGCATGAGCTGAGAAGAGATAATTAGATCATGCTCACCACAGAAGTTAGTCATATGACTAGCAGACAGAGAGTTACTCATGTCCTTCAGATTAGCATTCCAGTCCCCTATTACAGAGTAGCAGGTGGTATTTAGTTCTTGTAAAAGAGCACTTAGCTCTCCAAGGCATTCCAGGTATTGTTCTTCATTTTCATTACATTGGTAGGGCAAGTACACACTAAGAATAACTACTTTCCGTTGGATATCTTCTATTTCTATACCTGTACACCATGGTAAATTTGTTACAAGTGGTTTAACCCGGCTGTCTAAAGAGTCCCTCCACAAAATAGCTACTCCTCCCGGTGGGTGACCTGCTACTAGACCATCCATAGCATCGGTTGTCGAGACCCCAAACCCATGAAAATTATCACAGATAGTACTGAGGTTACCCAAATCCTGTTTAAAATACCAAGTCTCCTGCAGGCACACAATATCACTGGTATTAAATACGTCTACTACATCAGGGCGTATGAGAAGCCCTCTGTTGGTTTTAGGGAGCCCCCTACAGTTATAAGTAGCAATACGCAAATTGTTGGGAGATGAAGTAGACTTTATATCCATGATTAAGAGTTGTTGGGAGGGTGGGTTACCGTAGTTATAGAGTCCTCATTTGTTGATACCGGTACCTGTGCCCTACGTTCTCTCCACCAGTACACCGATGCTTCCTCTGGCCAAAGTTCTTCATCCATAAACACCTCGGGATTTGGACACTCGCAGTTTATTCTGAATGAAATATATGTGTGCCTATCAGACCAGGGAATAATTGGTTCAACATCCATACTAAGACTGAGTTTATTGGAGAGATATTCTTTCAAGTCGGATGCCGTCACTCCTGGCTTAAAACCTGTCGCGAATACTTTGGCTATGCGTGATCTTTTCACTTTTTTAACTGTACTTATCCCCGTACTTTTATTTTTACCCTTAATCCCCTGATGCATAAAGTTCCTAGGTTGAATTTGCACAGCCAGTAGGCCTATTTACAGAATAGAGCACATATCACATTTTGTCACAATATAACACAGATAGGCTAAGGCTATTGCTCAATGTTGGTTAACACCTATTGCACAGATCATTGCTCATAGTTCAATTAGACCTATATATTACATTACCTACTATGTGTGCAGCAGCTTCTGCCAGTGAGATATAATACGGGATTCATAGATATGATCACTAGACCAAAGAGCTACAATCAGCGTGTTACTGGAGGATTGCAGTCGCTGCGAAAAGCTGTACACCAGTCTCCTGATGACAGCCCGACAGCACTGCACATCCAACAGTGTGCACACCATACTAGTGCTTTCATATTTAGAGAGACCAATGAACATCTTGAGTATATTATGATAGGATGTACACAGACCATTTATGGTGGCTCTCTTATACTTCCACCACAAATGGGCCGTGTACATAGAGGAACAATATGTCCGGAACAAAGTGACTTTAGTTTCCCAATTACACATGTGGAATTTTCTCAAGATGGTGTTACCACGTAAATATAGCTGTCTGCGCTGACGGCCGATATCTGCATCATCTGAGCAATCGTTTGAGATAATGTGTCCCAGGTATTTTATTTTGTTTACTTCTTGAATAATTTGATTATTGAGTGAGAAATTTGGCAGTTTACTTTTATACAGTAATTTTGATCTAAATATAAGAACAGCACTTTTCAGTACGTTGAATTTAACACAATATTTACTACCAAAAGATTCACATATATCAAGAAGTTTGCTCAGATCCGCAGAAGATGGTGCAATAATGACCAGATCATCAGCATACATGAGATGGTTGATGATTTTATTCCCACCATAACATCCAATCTGCTCTTTATTCAATTTATCACTTAATTCATCCATATATACATTGAATAAGTAAGGTGAGAGAATACTACCCTGTCTCACTCCATTGGTTACTGTAAAGGAATCCGAAATAATGTTACCCCATCTTACATTAAATGTTTGATTGGTGTACCAGTACTTCAAGATTCTCAGTGTATAGGATGGCACTCCCCTTGTTGCTAATTTATCAAACAGGATATTGTGGCAGACTCTGTCAAATGCCTTACTAGCATCAAGAAAGCATGCACAAATAGAGCTGTTCATTTTGATGTACCCATCCACTAGCTCCTTCAGAGTGTAGATGCACTGGTCCGTACCATGATTCTTTTTAAAACCAAATTGATTACTATTAGTTGAGATATACACTGAGATTCTGTCTAAAATGATTAACTCTAGTATCTTACTTACAATACTGGCAAGGGCAATAGGTCTATAGTTGTCTTTTGATGTAATTTTGCCGCCTTGTCTTTAATTACTGGTATCAAGGTAATGGACATCATAGATTCTGGTAGGAAACCATGGATTAGAAAGCTGGTAAAGCAACTGCTGAGTTTCTCCAAGAGGAGAGTGGAGGAGTACTTCAAATGTTCAGCATATATACCATCAAAACCACAGGATTTGTTAGCATCTAGCCTACTTATTGCAGCCTTGATTTTTTCACTTGTAACTTTAATTGTGTCATATTTTTCTTCTTTGTTACACTCTGTTGTAGCAGCAATGGTATTTCCTTGGTGCCCAACAGAGTTAAACAAAGTTTGGTAATGTGTTTTCCAAAGATTGGCTATGTTATTAGTACCAGAGATCCCATCTACACTAACGGGTAGAGGTGTGCAGCTATTATGCATTTTTTTAATATCCTTCCAGAAGGCCAATGTGTCTTTGCTAGCAAGGTTTTTGGCCAATGCTTCTCTTCTTAATACATTTTCATTGTTTTTTATATATCTGATTGCATACTTGCATCTAGCCTTTAGTCTGGTGAACATGTCAAAAATGGGTCCCTGTCTCGGTTTATGATCCAGCCATACACTACGAGCATCTCGGGATGCCTGGTATAGTTCTGAAACATGGTCATTCCACCCAGGTTTGTTAAAAGAGTAATTTTTTTATGCTTGTGAAATACTATGTCACTAGCCTTAGTAAGACAAGATATAATATTATTGTACAGCTTGCTGACCTCTTCTCGATGACTAGCATTAACACAATTGCGGTCTTCACAGGTAATGGCATCCTCACTGCCAGGATCAAGCTCAGAAAGGAGAGTGTGTGTTAAAGTGCAAAATTGCTCACACTCCTCCTCGTCAAGCCCGCCCCATGGCAGTTTTGGATTTACACTATTGTTTGACTGGGTTAATTCTGGCGCTCTTTCCAAACTAGCTGTTAAGGTCAATGGGATATGATCTTCATCTGTATATGTATACTGAATTTCCATATTTGTTATCATATCATGGAAATCAGCACTAGCTACGGTATGATCTAGCCAAGACGTTGAGCCCCATGCAGCACTGACACATGTGTAACTACTATGAGGGAGCATGAGCTGAGAAGAGATAATTAGATCATGCTCACCACAGAAGTTAGTCATATGACTAGCAAATAGAGAGTTACTCATGTCCTTCAGATTAGCATTCCAGTCCCCTATTACAGAGTAGCAGGTGGTATTTAGTTCTTGTAAAAGAGCACTTAGCTCTCCAAGGCATTCCAGGTATTGTTCTTCATTTTCATTACATTGGTAAGGCAAGTACAAACTAAGAATAACTACTTTCCGTTGGATATCTTCTATTTCTATACCTGTACACCATGGTAAATTTGTTACAAGTGGTTTAACCCGGCTGTCTAAAGAGTCCCTCCACAAAATAGCTACTCCTCCCGGTGGGTGACCTGCTACTAGACCATCCATAGCATCGGTTGTCGAGACCCCAAACCCATGAAAATTATCACAGATAGTACTGAGGTTACCCAAATCCTGTTTAAAATACCAAGTCTCCTGCAGGCACACAATATCACTGGTATTAAATACGTCTACTACATCAGGGCGTAGGAGAAGCCTTCTGTTGGTTTTAGGGAGCCCCCTACAGTTATAAGTAGCAATACGCAAATTGTTGGGAGATAAAGTAGACTTTATATCCATGATTAAGAGTTGTTGGGAGGGTGGGTTACCGTAGTTATAGAGTCCTCATTTGTTGGTACCGGTACCGGTACCTGTGCCCTACGTTCTCTCCACCAGTACACCGATGCTTCCTCTGGCCAAAGTTCTTCATCCATAAACACCTCGGGATTTGGACACTCACAGTTTATTCTGAATTAAATATATGTGTGCCTATCAGACCAGGGAATAATTGGTTCAACATCCATACTAAGACTGAGTTTATTGGAGAGATATTCTTTCAAGTCGGATGCCGTCACTCCTGGCTTAAAACCTGTCGCGAATACTTTGGCTATGCGTGATCTTTTCACTTTTTTAACTGTACTTATCCCCGTACTTTTATTTTTACTTGTTATATTAATGCTTTCCATCTCGGTGGATTTCTTGCGTGGATTCTATCCCTGACGTTGCTCTCAGAGACGCCATTCCCCCTTCCTCTCCCCGCGGTCAACCTGACTGGACGTGTGCCGCCTGTGCTCCGCCACATTCTTCATTCGCTCGCTTCTAGTGAGTCCTTGCTCATTTGTATATATCTGAGTTGTATTGAACAGGTTTTAAATTAGCTAGCACAGGCTGCACCATTGGTATGCCCGCAGGGAGTGTTAAAATAAGGTACTATTGTACAGGCGCCTACGAGTCCCCAGGATCAGCGCCTCATGTGTTTTTGTTTTTATGTGTTTCTGTGCCTTAGATTTTGCTCTTACCTACTAGTTAGGAGGCTACTATTGTATATCTGCAGAAATATGCTTCAGGCCATCTCTATGAGGCAGTTGCATTATAGTCATTTAGCAGGCGCCCTAGTTCAAGGGTTATCACACGTGGTGTGGAACTTTCTAGGGTCCGTGTCTGCGCTTACCCTCTCGTGGGCCCCTCGTCAGGAGCTGCTGCTGTGTCTTCAGGAGGTAAGGTAACCAGCCAAGACGTCGATTACTACGAGCCTCGTGGCCAGCCTCAGTAGGGGTCTCCTTAGTGGGCTAGGGGTAATATATATTTTATTATTAAAATTATGATAATATTGTAGCCCTAAGTTTTCCCTCGTTGTTCATGTGCAATAGGCTACATGTTAGAGGGTCAGGAGATGTCCTGTCTGTCGGGTCTCTGGAGTTGTCTGTCTTTCTCTTATAAGTCGACATCTCCGGTAGGTTGGTTTTTTCCCGCCGGCTATCTTTCTGTGTATTGATGCCAGTTTTCGCCTCGTAGGCGTACGGGAATGGTACGAATTGACCCGGCGTGGTGTGCGGTACCACGCACCTTCCGGCAGACATGCTAAGTCCGACGGGAGGGATCCCGGCTACGCCGGATGAACTCACCCAGAACCTCGCACAACAAGACTTTTTGCCCGGCGGCACAGTCCCGTGTGGTCCTTAACTATTCCGCTAATCCAAATAGATGTTCAGATAGTAAGAGACTTGGTATTAAGGGTCAGTGACTCATGTCATAGGTAAGCAGTTCGATTGAGAAGAAACCTTCAAGCGGGGTATCTTCACATAGGAATGCGGCAGAAAGTTAGAGTAGCAATTGGGCTACGGCTGATTTTCCGGCGTATTTCAGGTGTTAAGATGTTTAAAACCTCTTGGGTTATCCTTATGAGCATTGACTCCTGGAAACTTTTATTTCCAGATCTCATCACACCTTGAGCAGCACAGCGAGCAGAGGAAGGAACCGTTCCCGGTGGGGAGGGGGGTTCAGTACCAGCATGTCTCTGTTTAACATTTGTGCCACACCTACCTGCTCACTAGTCCCGGTAATTGCACACAAACTCTGTATACGATGTGTTACGTGCATTGATAGGTCTCAGTTTCTCTGGACTTCCCAGAAATGCCCGGTGTGCTCGGACCTTAATGCGGAATGGATTAGTAAGGAAGATCTTTCGTGCCTAGTGGCCTTGATCGATATAAAAACCAAATTTACCTCCTATGCCAAAAGAGTGGCGAATGTAGAGTTAATATGCGATGACGCAGACCTGTTACAGCTCATTCTGCTCTACTCATTTAATGATGATTCCCCAGTAGCACAGTCCACTCCTATCAATACAGCTAAAATTCAACATGTAGAGCAATTAGCCATTGGCAGTGACTCGGAATCTTTTGAGGTAAACCCCCCTCCCCAACACACGAGAGCACGTTCTGCATCGCCAGACGCCTGGCCAAGATTGACATCCAGGTCACCTCGACGACAGTGCAGACAGTCTTCAGTCCAGGACTCTCGGTCTTCCAAGCGACAGATATATGACTTTAAATCCTCCACTGTTCAGATCACGGCGGAAGTTCACGCCAGTGACACTAGTGCAAAGCCAACGTCACAACAAAGGTGTAAGCCGGATTCATGACCGCTCCCCTCAGTTTCTGCCCCTGAGGTGCCGGAGTTTTTTCCCGGACTCCTTGGGCCAGGAGCCGGGGGGATTGAGTCGGGTCCCAAGGATAGGTCTAAGGTAAGGGTAGCTCAACAAGGATCTCAATTACTGCTCTCAAATGTTGATTTGCCTTGCCCCAAGGAAGAACGATTAGCTTCACCATCCACGGCCACAGAGCAGTACCGCAGTTCGGCGGCAGGTGAGAGCACACCACACTCAGGTCCTCAGGTAGGTCAAGATCCACCTACGTCCAGGGCATCTAGTTATCTCGACTCCTCTGGTTGTACCTCCCTATCTAGTAAACTTAACCCTGCCGGGAGTAGCATTAACTCCGCCGGGAGTAGCCTCCTAGCACCTAGTAGGCTAGGTCCCATTCTGGGAGAAGGGTGTAGAGTAACTGAGAAGGCAACCAGCTTTACATCAGAGACAGTGAGGTTTAGGAAATTGCCGGAGGTAGTAGAACACTCCGTGGCACCACAGGAGGAAGTAGAACGGTCCTTGGTTTTACCGGAACATGGCGAGAAGGTGGAGCATAGGGAGAAGGTAGAGAAAGTACATACTAGGTCTCTAAAGAGACCCCGTAGTCAATGTGTCACAGCCAAACATTTAGACAATTTATTACAGAAAGTTTTGCAACAATGTGATATGTCAAAAAGATCTCGAAATACCCCCACAACGACGATGGGAACTCCCCCTGTGGCCTCTGTGCTACCGCTCACCCCAGCCAAAATTAACGTACTGTCCCCTCAGAATACCCCCATGGTTAAC
Organism: Paralithodes platypus; assembly: GCA_032716605.1. Classification (NCBI taxonomy): domain Eukaryota; kingdom Metazoa; phylum Arthropoda; class Malacostraca; order Decapoda; family Lithodidae; genus Paralithodes; species Paralithodes platypus. Next base: position 31,579,440 of record CM064503.1, on the reverse strand, counting down.
ATGGAAGCTACCCCAAAGGTTTCTGTACTTCCGCTCAAGCCAGCTAAAGTTAACGTGCTCACAACACCAGCTGCTTCCACGACTCTAATACCATCCAAAATTAGCACACTACCAAAGCCCGGCTGTTCCACGGCTAAAGTAACTTCATGTCCCCCGGTGGGTACCAATACAGTACCCCCCTCCCGGACAACCCCTTATCATTGTTCAAATCCAGCTTTCCATCCTATTTCAATAGATAAACAGCTACAAACAAAGGCCACTGTCCCACACTGGCAAGAATCAAATTGTTTCTGGCTTCCGGTAGGCCCAACCAAATCGGGTTCTGAGCACAGGTCCATTGCGGGGGAGATCCCAGTGCCTCGTGAGTGGGTGATTGAGACCAGTAAGGATAAGGAGTTCTGTGCAAAGGATACACAGGGTAGGATTTTAAAGGTACCAATTAAGGCTATTCCCAATGTCTGGAATTATGATTATTTTGTCTATGTACCTGCTCAGCTCTTGCCTCCTTCCCCAGGAGAGCTAATTTGTCCTGATTGCTCCCGACCTTATGGCATACACGGTTATGATTCATTTAAAATAGACGAACCAAAGTTGGTTACTACTCCGGCGCACTTGCCTTCGGGCAATCAGGAATTGCTCCTGGGGTAGTTAGGACATGGTCCATGGGTGGACTGGGATACGGAGGCTCAACAGTTTGCTATTGCTTTAACGTCTCAGCCCTCCCTTGCTATTCCTCCTCCTAACCAAATTGAGTTTGATTTGCTAAGTCCACGACCGGGAGGTGTCTCCTCCTCCATCTTTGAATTCCTTGCATCCCCACAATTATCACAACAGAACTTTCAGGACCCCTTCAATACTCCCCATCTAATTGATCTCCAAAGAGAGTATATGTTGCGAGATAATGCTCATCGAAGGTTTGCAATATTCTTACTCAGTAGACAAACTGCCCAGTCTATCTTTCGACCAGAAGATTCTCAGACAGATCAAGGTATGAGTGAGACAATAAGGATATTTCAACATCTTCTTCTCCCCCACCCGGCGAGATCAATCAGGGACATACGAACAGCCTTGTTGGATGCTGTCCGGGCTAGGCAACACCTAAGACTCTTTATGGTGGGGGCTGGGTCTAAATGGAAGATCGAGTATGCATGGTCATTACGGACCAGGATAGCAGTGCGCAAATGTCCCCCAATGGAAGGGGAACAAGAGGCAATTCGGTATCCTATAGGGGGAGTGATATATGGTCCGATGTGCTGCAAGCAAATACACACCGGCATGTGCAGCCGTAGTAAACGCTGCAACTAAACAGAGTGCAATCGTGTCTTATACCCATTCAAGTTCCAGTGTATAATGTTATGCGTCATTACTATTAGTAGGTGTAATGGAAGTCCGGTTACTGTGGGTTTGAGCAGTTGGGGGCAAGGTAGAAGAGTGGGAAGTAGCCTGTTGGGGAAGTGCCTGCTCCTGGAGATCCGGGAGCGGATACCCGGGAGCATCAGAAGGAAGGTCTGGTAAAGTGGTAACAATTTGATCAAGTAGATCTTTCAATTTAGTAATGAAATCGGGCGTCTTGAGGAATTGCAAGCAAGTGCCCCACACAGACGCAATTTGAGTCGTGTTGGAAAAGAGATGATGGAGGACCGCGCCGCTTGGAGATAAACGAACGCACCCTGGTAGTAATATCATGTTCTGTCGAGATCAACGAATCCTTGATGTAAGGGATAAAACAAGACGTGCACCCACAAAGCGCACCGTGAAAGGAGATGTCACCCTGGCCAATCCGAGGCTGGCAGGCTGGGAGGGAGGGGACGGTATCCTCAATGTCCGATAACTCAAGCAGGTTACCAGGAGTCTCAGTGGGTGGGTGAGGATCCTTAGGTGACTGATCCTGCGCCGGTAGGGAAAGGGTTCTCTTTGACATCTAAGGGGACAGATCATGCCACTGGCCTGTCGACTTATCAAGTTTAGATGTTGTCGAGGTGGGAGGGGGGATGCAGCAGGGTCGCGTGCTCTCTTCCAGCCAGGAGGCACATCGTTAAGTTGGACATGTGAATCTGAGATGCGGTAGATAACCAGATCTGTATCTACTAGTTTGTGTTGGTGTCTGAAACACTCCATCAATGCAGCCGGTGAGCCTAGAACATGGTCAACACACAGACAACCTGGGTCATGCGAAGAGAGCAGGGAATCAGGAGGGGCGACCCGTAGGAGGTAAACTTTTAAGGCCTTAGACTAAGCACCAGACGGTGAAGAGAGATGCTTAAGAAAGAAACGCTTACCGCAGGAATTACACCCACAGGAATCGTTATGGTCAGGCAACGACCATGGCACCACGGGGGACGTGGAACTGTCAGAAGCCGCAACCTGCATTTCAAGGTCATCAGGCGCACCTTGGCCTCGCTGGTTCTACAGAGTGGTGTACTTCTGAGAAGGAGCCGTAAATTTACGGGTACTTGGGAGATGAGAGGTACCAGTGATCGAGGGGGCAGCTCTGGTATTACGGGCAGTCGATTTGACAAGGGAGGATGATGCCCTTGGTGTGGGAATTGAGGGAACAGTCTTCAGTGAGGTAGCTCGAGATCGGGTGATAAGTCCAGCACGGGGTTTGGCTGAGGCTGAGGAAGTTGAGACTGAACAGTAGACTGAGCAGAAGAATTATCACGTTTTGAATGTGGGGTGGGCGATGGCCCAGGCCCACTACGGGCAGCACTAGGTAGACGATCTGTAGTCGAGACATCCGCACCTAGAGCCGCAAACGCATTGTGAGTTGAGACGGGAGGTCGGGGGGAAGGTTGCATGGCTTTGGTGGGTCCGGTGGTATGACCAACACGTGACGATGGTTGAGAATTTGAGGACTCGGGAAGCAGCACCTGGTTGTCAGAGGGCAATTAAGCAGAAGGACGGGCCACAGTAGCATACCTCCGCTCAGGCGTCGTACCAGATTCACGCACTAGACGCGCAGCAGCTCTGAAAGGAATGCCCTTAGCCTCCTGCAGATGGAGCAAAGACATAGTGAGAGCAACGCTTATCGGAGGCAACGTGTCGTTCTCCACAATTCGAACATGTCGGGTCATCAGCAGAGCACGGTGTAGGGTGAGCGTCATCCCCATTTTCCACTCCACAGCGCAGACAGAACGACAGTACTTAACAGGATGGCCAAATTTCCAACAGTTGATGCAGTGGTGAGGACCACAAACAAAGGGTCGCACGCGCAGCGACTCGGCACCCAATTTAATGGAATGAGGCAGTTCATGGCTGTCAAAGTATAACTTAGCAATGCGAAGAGGAGGCCGATTGGGAACAGAACCTCTCCTTGGCGATATCGTGTAAGTTTCAACTCTTCGTAATACAGGGAGATCTAACTGCAATGCTAGACACAGACGCGGGCCAGCTTCCCTGAATTATTATGTTCTCTCCACTAACCAACTTTACTCCTAAACTCGATTAATGAAATTAACAAACACATGTGGCAGTCCGGGGATTCGAACCCAGGACGCTCACACCGAAAATCAACACACTTATGCATTGCACCACGAAGTCATCTTCTAGACTTCCTTGATAATGACGCTATGGAGAACAACGACCATGTCCACACATTGGTTCAGCGATACTTCGGGGTGACCCAGTAACGAGTCACTGGGAGTGTCCAGGAGGGTTAACATGGTGGACGACTGTACCTCAGAATGAACCTCAACAATTCGAGAGGTCTCCGAGTGATGGAACAGGTCAATAGGACCCACCTCCTGCCGAAGGTAGACCTGAAGATCAATATCATCGTGTAGGTGGTTTTCAACCTTAAAGTACTTGGGCCATCTCGGGGGTTGAAACAGTGCACCGAGCACATCAGGAGCAGCACGAAATTGGCGCCTGGGGCGGTTTCGGGAGGAAGACTTTGGCAGAAACAGTTGTAGCGTAATTGAGGTAGGAGCGACAGGGAGCACCATGACTGTGTCCGAGGTAGGCTTACCCTGACGGCCAGACAGGGCGGTAGTGGTCGAGGCCGGCAATGTCGCCAGAGGAGCCGGGGCTATCGCCGGAATGGCAGCCATCGAGCTCTGAGGAGAGTCAGGTGGATTGGTCTTGGAAAGAGCAGGGGCCGTTAACACAAGGTCCGAAGCAGGGGGGAGATCCGATACACAGTCTAAAGCCTCGCAGGGGTCAGGAACCGTTTTGTTCGTTATGTCATTATCCATAAGACAAAGAAGGTAAATTCAGCTAATCCAGATCCCGTACCCACCAGGGAGCCAAAATTAGAGGACGGGGTTACCGCCCTAGAGATCCTATCACGTATACACCATTTCCAATGTACCTTAAAGGCTGTCATTCCGTCGATCTAAGACCCAGCACAAGAGTTCGGGTTTGACATAAAAGTTTCCCCTCGTTCGAACACGTCAGGGAAGCCAGTTCTTAAGGGTGAAGGGGCTAGCCGTCTCACAACACCTTGTTATCAAAACCAAAGAACAAGACGGGCCAAGTACCATTTGTCAGTCGGGGTACCCCCAAAGGAGGGGGTAGAGAGAGGAAGAATGGGAAAAAGAAAAGCAATCAGGGAGAGAAACAAAAGCGCACGGCAAAATTGGTTGGAGGTGAAAGGGGGAGTGGTCAAATAATCTTGGCCGCTTCACCTGCCAGCACGGAAGCCCCCATACGACGACAACGAACCATGCGTTATGGGGGAAGTGCGTGTGGAGTTACATGGAGGGAAAGACACACGAATGAGGAAGTACGAGAGAGGTGTGGTGTGGATGTAGATGTGCTTGAAAGTGTGAAAAGGAACAGCTGGAGATGATTCAGCCATATGGAACGAATGGGAAACGAGAGAATGACTTAGAGAGTGCACAAGAGTGAATTGGAAGGATAAAGAGGGAGAGGTGGAAGGATGGAGTTAAGAAGTATATGCATGAGAGCAGTGCTGGATGGGAGGAGGGGTGTCAAGTGACTGGGGACAGAGGTACATGGGGGCGATTCGTTTGTGGCCACCCCTTCAAGGATCACGGCGTCTGGCAATAGATAGATAGATAATAATGGATAGTCAGCTTTTCTGATGAAACACATAAGCCAGTACCGGGTATTCCTAGACAATGGAGCTGTGGTGGTCAAGTGGTGAGCACGCTCGCGTGTGAATCTGAAAGACCCGGGATCGAATCCCTGCCACGGCGGACATTTAGTGGGTGCGGTAGTACGTCCTAGCATGTTTCACATGCTTGCACCCAGTCAGGGGACATCCTGACGACGTATACAGACTAAAACACACATAACAAAGCCACTCCAACACCTTCCTCTCTCTCCAACACCCCTTCTCCCCTCTCAACACTCTTCTCTGAGCTATTGCCGATAAAAATGGCATGTTCAGTCCTGTATAGAATCGTAAGATTCAGAGTTGTAAAGATTCCAGGACGAGCTCATTAGCGGCGGATCCCCAGATCGACCGTGGTGATTGTCACCTAAACATCTACAAAATACAAATCCCCCCAACTTACGTTAAGGGCGACTAAAAAGGTGAAAATAACACTGAAAACAGAGGGTAGAAATAGTGCACTCAACGACCGCTATGTGGCGCCGAGGGCCAAACACCCCTGAAGTAAACAAAATAATTCAACAAGTCTCTAGCACTACGCGCACACCAAAAACATGACATAAATCCGAAAAAGTCCTGCCTACATCACTGAAACATCCTTCTAAAACCTCAACAGCCTGAAAAGGCTCACACTCACTTAGTTGAAGCGAAGGGGCAGGCACTCGCGGAACACAGAAAAAGGCGTGCGCGAAGTGACTGATGGTGTTATATAGAGTGGCGCAGGCTCATAGAACATGGAGCATGGCAAGAGGAGAGCAGCTAGATTAAATGGGTAACTATAACTTTTTTTCTCTCCTTCGCTATCCTAATTTCTTTTCTATCTTTAGTCGTCTCGGAGTGTGTACAACGTGCCTAGTAGTGAATTGAGGTGCAACTCTAGAGCTTATTGGTACTTCGCGCTAGTACCGATAAATCGGCCTGCTGTGATAGCGGCTGAGATCTTAAGCCCTACGTTGGAAACGTAGACTGCTACTAAATGTATATATATATATATATATATATATATACTCTGTGCAACTCTCCAACCCAAGAGTGAAACACTATTCTTAGACTTTCTTCTATTCAACTGCTGAGCTCTGGAACTCTCTCCCAGAGTCAGTCTTTCCCTCTTCCTATGACTTAAATTGCTTCAAACTCCTTGTGTCCAGGCATGTCAGCTCGAACGTCCCTTGATTTTGGCCCTGTCACTCTTTCAAATCTGGGGGAGGCACTCGCTGCAGGCAGTTATGCCTTTTGTCTCCCTCATTCACATAGAAAAAAAAATATATATAAGTAGGGTCCCCATCTACAGTATGCGTGTTCGATTTGTGCGTTTCACGATCTATACGAGCTACCAAAAATATTCATTTAATAATTCCAAACTGTGCGAATATCGTTTGAAGTGTTCGAGCGCCAAAATATAGGTAAGCAAATCCATGGAGAAACCCAAATGTACGAGTTTCTTCCCAGCTGTGCGAGATACGTCGGCAGTGACGTCACAGCCAGCTTCTGCGCTGCTTGGGTACCGGGAGGGAGGGGATAGTTAGCCATATTTTTTTGCCCCCGCTTGAGTGCATGCATAGCTCCGTGAGGAATTCGTATATCTTGAGCGGCTGAGCCACCCTAGCCCCTTTTGACCATGCCACCCCCACGTTCCGGGAAGCGGCGCACCATCACACTGGAACTAAAGCGGAAAGTTATCGAGTTAAAGGATGCTGGAAAAGGAAATGCAGTTGTAGGCAGGTACTTGGGGCTAACCGAGTCGAATGTTAAGTCAATTTATAAGAAAAAGGATGAAGTGTTAAAGTGTGTCCAGGCGTATGGTTCATCCGCTATAGATAAAAGACGGGGCTGGGGCCGGGGTAGCATAGCTGCAATCGCCCTGCCGTGGGGGTTTGGCTCGGAGCCCCCTAACTTGATGTGAGTAAACAATGACTTATTATTGTTTAATTATTGCTTACTTTTATTTATATTATGTATTGTTGTGAATATATGTCAGTTAGTGTTGTTTTTGATAGGTAATATGAAGTTGAACCCCTAAACTCGGGACCGTCCATCCACCAAATTAATTATTTCCCATAAGATATATATTTCGATTTGTACGATTTCGATTTGTGCGACCTCGTTCATCCACCAAATTCTAGCACAGTCGGGGACCCAGCTGTATACTGTATATATATACTGTATATATATATATATATATATATATATGAAAAGTGGGGATTGGGCATGAGTATATACATACATACATACATACACACATAAAAATCATTATTTTAATCAGGTGCATTCAAGTTTTATTAATATTAGTGTTATTATAATGTAAAACTTGCAAAATAAACAAACTAAAAGTGGGACGATACAAGATAAATGCAAAAGAACTGATCAAAATCGCTATGTGGAAACAACGCTTAATAAAATAAAATTTTGAAATAAAAGAACACAATCCACCACATAGGGTGTACACAACGACATGAGCAAGTCAATTTGTTTCCCAAGTAAACTGATCGCACATTTAACAATGCACCTCGTCATGTTCAAAGAATTAGTCAATTTGGGAAGTCCGGGACGTTCTGGTAAATTTTTACTAAATTCTGTATGAATAAAGAAACTACAATTTATATCAAATTTTATATTAAGCTAAATGTGCAATTTGACAAGATATCAACACAAGTACAAAAAACATAATCACTCACTAACGATAGTGCTATCGGGTAGGTACAGTTGTGGACAGATGAAACAGATACAGCCTTGGTCTGTCCAAGACCTCAATAGAGGGCAGCACAATTAGTGCCCATAAATTATCTGGTAACAGTGATGGTGTGGGGGTAGGAGGTGAAGGTATGAGTGGAAGGAGGGAGGCGAGGGAGGGTGAAGGAGGGTACAGGAGTGAGAGGGGGAACTAGCGGCGAGGTGATAGCAGGTGGGGGTGGAGGGAAGTGGTTGGCCAAATACTTTACTGTTAAAGAATAATTAATTTTGTGTTTTGATCATTATGTGGGATCACGAATGTGAAATATTGGAGTCGTGAGGTGTGTGTAGCATAATAAACGCGCTACAGGCTGCTAACCTGCTATTGCTCTCTCTCTCATATATGATATCTTAAATCTCTAATGTAGTACTACTTTATTTGTGTTCTCTGCTTAGAGCGCCTACTGAGTTGTGATATCGGGAATGTGGTTTTGTTCAAACATGGGAGCGTCAGAAACAACTGAACAACCTGTTGGTTATCTAACAAGGGGAAATACAGTATAGAAATTGTTAATATTTGTCAGTTGGTGAGTCAGTCAAACTTCAAATATTATAGTTAGTGTTTCAGCATAATGGTGAGTGTATGAGTCATAGTAGTAACGAAAGTATGTAATTCATATATGGTGTATATAATGCGGTATCAATGACACGCCAATTAAAGTGTTTTCCAAGTGTACCGGAGGTGTTATCAGTGTTGGCATTGCCACGGGTGTATAATCGCTTTTCATTATATACGTCCATAAAAATGTAAACAATATAATAATATAAATGAATAAATTAATGAACAAAGGATGGCTAATATATATTTACATAGCAATACACCTGTTCAAGAAAAGCAACCAGTTATATATAATGTGTCAATACAATCCTCAAAGTTTCGGTATAGAGGCGCAAAAGACCATGTTATAAAATAATATCCCCACATTAAAAACTAAGTTATATTTATTGGTCAAACCTCTTGGTAGATATGCTCAACAATAATTACGCAAGGGTGGTGTAAGATTAATTAATATCAAATGAAAACACGATTATGCAGAACCTTTCCGATATACCAGGTGTTTCTGTTACGTTTTGACAGCATCAGTAGAAGTGAAAGCGTTAAATGAGATTGCGTTAGGGCCATTCCTTGCTACGGGTTCTAAGCTGTATACAGTTGGTTAGTGTCTCAGAGATATGAGGATACGCTTCTTCACTTATTATGGCATATAGTAGATAAGTTAATTAATTTTTGGCGGGACGTCTTGTAGTTGGAGGAGTAATTGAGATAGCTATTACCGATTTTATAGGTTGTTGTTGTTGTTGTTCCCTAAGCTGCCTGGCCGAACAGCCCCGAGTCCCTGAGAAAGGCCATGGCCACGATCGGGCTTTCCCACAGAGCTCTCATTGAGTGTAGATTGTGTTGTTGGCGTAAGTGGTTGTGTGAAATGCAGTCTTCTATGATGTGTTTAATGGTATGGGGTGCTGTGTTACATCCCGGGCAGGCGTCGACAACGGAGTCATCCAGTCTCTTCTGATAGCTCAGGAGAGCTGGATGGTGTCCGCATCTCAGCCTGGCCAGGTGGACTCTGTCCTCGCGAGGAAGGGAGGATTCGGAAGGATGGATTTCGGGAGGTCGTGCATGCAGCTGGGTGTTGTCTGTGAGTGAGTGGATGGATCGGTGAGAGATATGAGTATGGATGTGCTTCTGGATGTTGGTTCGGGGTGGGCAGGGAGGGAGAGAGGACAATAATTGTGTGTGATACCGTGTGCTGGGTGTTGTTTTGATATTTCTTGGTGTCTGTGGGTGTGTTGCCATGTAGTTTAGTGGGTGGTCTTGGTTCGTGGAGGCTGCTGCCAGGAATTGAGTGCCTCTCATGTCCAGATGGTCTTTGACTTTGAGGATTTTGGTTTCTTGATGTAGGTGATCTGTGGGTGCAGTAGCTGTGCAGCCTGTAATGATCTTCAGGGCTTTGTTTTGAATAGTCTGTAAGGTCTTATGATGTGTTTCAGCTAGGTAATTTATAGGTAAATAGCATTCCCAAACTAAGGAACATCCAATAATGATCGTGAAATTAAAGTGAAAAAGCTTACACATATTAACCCGACAAGCGCGATAGGCCTCACGGAAGGCTTCCTATAGGGAACGCGATAGGCCTCACGGAAGCAGGACCATAAAAAAAGCCTTCCATAAAAAAAAAGGGCCTATCAAAACAAAGGAATTTGTCTCTAGGTGAGATAATTCCCCTCCAGTACTCATCCATGTAAATCTCACCCACCCCCCTCCCCTCCTTCCCCACCTTATTCCCCCCTCCCTCCCCACCTCAATTATCACCTATTTTTCCTCTTATTATCATCATTTATCGGTTATTTTTCTCTCCCGCGATAATGTAGCACAAGTGGGTTGCATAAAAGATCGTTATGCAACACCCAGACACCGGCACACACCGCCCCGCTCTTCTCAGTTGACTCCCAGACAGCGAGAGGGGAGGGCTGCCTGTCTCTCTCTCTCGCCTGAGATTATGACCGGGTGGCCAATATCTTCGTTTTTCACCACCCAAATGCTTTTCCCACTTATTTTAGCACTCTTGAAGGTTCATATATACATCATATATGTAAAATAAAAGCATACCGAAAACAAATAATGGTTTATATTGTAAATATAACGAATTCTGTCAGAATCCAGGGCTAGAAATGCACAAATAACTACCCTAGCACCTACTGTCATATCGCGCTTGTCAGGTTAAGAAAGGGTTGGAAATACATTACAATGAAAATACTGAATAGGATTGTAATAATTATTGTGAGCAAAGATGCATAGTATATACTAGTAAAACGAAAATAATGCCTTGTGCTGCTTTATGATATATAAATGTGTTTAAGGTAGTTAGAGAAATTCATAATATCATGACATAGGCAAAAGTAGACTTCGAATGTTTGAGATATAGCTACTAATAATCTAGAGAAAGATGAACCAGGAGAGATACATAAAGCTTGATGAATTAACTGTTAACAGATTACAGAAAACGGTAAGAGATTAAAGGCGAACAAGATAAACAGGAGCAACGAATTATCAGTCCTCATTAATAATAACTGAAATCAGTAACAAGAAATAGGGTGGTCAGTATGGAAGTGAAGAAGTCCTTGCATGACAGTGTGGTAATCCCGACACTGACTTACGGAAGCGAAGCATGGACGTTGGTTGAGAGACTCAGACCAAGAGTGAGAGCAGTTGAAATTAATTACCTAAGAAGTGCGTGCGGAGTTACATGGAGGGATAGACAGACTAATGAGGAAGTAAGAAGGAGGTGTGGTGTGGAGGTAGATGTGCTGGAAAGTGTGAAAAGGAACAACTTGAGATGGTTCGGCCATATGGAACGTATGGAAAGCGAGAGAATGACTAAAAGGGTGTACGAGAGCGAGGTGGAGGGACAGAGAGGGAGAGGTAGACCGAAAGAGAGGTGGAAGGATGGAGTGAGGAAGTATATGAACGAAGGCGGTGCTGGTTGGGGGGAGGGGCGTCGACTGACCGGGGACAGAGGTGCATGGGGGCAGTTCGTTCGTGGCCACCCCTTCGGGGATCACGGCGTCAGGCAATAGATAGATAGATAGATAGATTAATAATTTAATCCCGTTCTCAAAAAATCAGGGAGAATTTTCATTTATGTGAATATATGACCTGTGATTTCGTATACTATTTAACAGTAAATTGTGAATAACATAAAGCTTAACATAAAGGTCAGTATCTAAAAGATGATTGAAAAAGGAGGAGTTGCAACATTTCCGTGTTTATTGTTGTCAGAATTTGTCGTAGGAAAAAACACACTTGGTATGGAATATAAACGCATATATTTCATTTATGGGGCTTTCAAACTATTGCACATAACATAACATTTCTTAAGGTTACCAATAATACAATCTTGACAAATAATGCCAATCAATAATATAAGGTCCATTGGTTTCTTAATATATTTAGTTACAAACCGACTTTACAATAGCATTATTGGTAACTCTAGATATTATACATCCTTATTAACCAATAAAGAGGGTAATCTTAATCTTACTAAATAATTGACTCACACAAAACCTGTAGAGCGAGACTGAAATAAAAGCATGGTCATTTTATAGTTAGTAGATAATTTTGCTATGCGAGTTAGTGAGACAAAAGGCAGAACTGCCTGTGACGAGTGCCTTCCTCATAGCTGAAAGAGTGACGGGGCCAAAATCAAGGAATGTTCGAGCCAAAATGCCTGGACACACGGAGTTTAAAGTAGTTACAGTCATAGGATGAGGGGAACATGGATTCAGGGTAGAGCGTTCCAGAGTTCAGCTGTTGAATAGGGGAAAGATTGGGAATATCATTTCACTCTTGGGTTGGAGAGTTGCAAAGAGTAGGGTAGGATTGTGTTGGAAGACGGGTTCTACGTACTCTTCATAGAGGAGGTGGTATACATTGAAAGAGGGTTAGGAACACTGATTATTGTAATATCGGTAGAATAGCGAAAGAGATGCAACTTTGCGACGAAGAGAAAGAGATCACAGAGAGTCAGGGAGTGGACATGAGTTAATGAGACGAAAGTGTTTTTTTCTACTTTGTCAAGAAATGCTGTGTGAGAGGATCTTCCCCACACATGTGAACAATACTCAATACATGGACGCACTGTGCCTCTGTACAGAGCAAGAAGCTGTGCCGGGGTAAAGAACACCCGGAGACGATTGAGCATACCCAGCTTCTGGAAAGCTGTTTTTAGCAAGGGTGGTAATATGATATTTCCAAGTGAGATCAGGAGAAAAGGAGACACCGAGAATACTGAGAGAAGATGAAAGGTTGATTTGTGTATTGTTGAAGTATAAAGGAAAGTCCTGTGGGAGTTCTTGATGGGTAGATAAATGGAGAAATGGGTTTCGGAAGCACCAAAAGCAACAATATATTTTCTGCCCCAAATGGGAATTGTTGGTAGGTCAGAAGATAAGAGTTTTATGGCATCGTCACATGCCTTTTTGAGAGATTGCTTGCTGGGGGGTTCTGAAAAACTAATTGAATAGTGTAAGGTAGAGTTATCAGCATATGAATGAAGAGCTGATAGTTGATAGATTGAGGAAGTGAAAGATGACCGTCCATAACTGCAGCTATGGAACGGCCAAGAAGGGAAATAGAGATAAAGGGCACAAATTGAGGGACAAAAAGTAAAGGTGGGTAGTTTAGAAGTTAGAGATTTGTGCCAGAATCTATTAAAGAACTTAGATATGTCTAGCACAAGAGAAAAGGTTTCACCGAAATCATGAAAGGAGGATGACCAAAAGTTAGTAAGATATGAAGGAAGATCACTAGTAGAGCGACCCCTAAGGAAGCCATACTGGCGATCTGAAAGTAGATTACATGGGCAGAGAAATGCTTAAGAAATTTTGAAGTAAGAATAGTTGCCAAAATTTTAGAGATGCAAGAAATGAGAGCAATTGGATGATAGTTGGAGGGTTGAGAGCGATCACCCCTTCTTTGGGGTAGGTTGAATGAGAGCAAACTTCCAGCAAGAAGGAAAGAGATTAGAGGAGAGACAGAGACGAAAGAGTTTGCCTAGGCAGGGAGTCAGCACGGAAGCACAGTTTTGTTTAGTACAACAGGAAGAACACCATCACTCTTTCTTATTATTAAGCCCAGAGAGGGTAGAGAGCACATATATAAAAGAGATTAGGATATTAGGCATAAGTAGGAGAGAGGGGGTTGGAGAGGGAGGAATAACACCGGAATCATCCAAGGTGGAGTTTTTAGCGAAAGTTTGGGTGAAGAGTTTAGCTTTGTCAGAGGAAGAAGTGACGGTAGTGCCGTCAGAGTGGAAAAAGGGGAGGGAAAGACGAAGAAGAACAATTGGTGGAGAGAGGTTTTTGGCTAGATACCAGAAAGCTTGGGAAGAGCTTAGAGTTGGATAGTTCAGAGAGAGGTAACCTGACCAAGATTCGAACCCACTCACTCCAGGTATATTTGGAAGAGCTGGGCACCATAACCACTCGGCCATGAGCATATGGCTGAGTGGTTATGGTGCTCAGCTCTTCCAAGTATACCTGGAGTGAGTGGGTTCGAATCCTGGTCAAGATACCTCTCTCTCTACCTGTTCGACATTATCATTAGATATTGGATAGTTCAGTGCATTTAATATAGAATCGATGAAAGAGTGTTTGGTGAGTCGAAGAACAGATTTGGCTTGATTCTGGGCAGAAACATAGGAAGAATAAGATTCTTGAGTTTGAAGGTGTTGGTACCGTTTGAATGCTTCATCCTTATTGTGGACAGAAGTAGAACAAGCGTGAGTAAACCATTTTTTTTTTTTGCATTAGTCTGAGGGAAAGAAAATGGAATGTATGCCTCCATGCCCGAGAGGATTAGCTTGGTAATGCGTTCAGCACTCTCCGAGGGTCCCTGGCAACGGAAGCAAAAGTCATTCCATGGGAAATCAAAGAAGTACTGCCGGAGAACCTCCCAGTCGGCAGTGCCAAAGTGCTACAATGGCTAAATTGCTGGTTAAATTGGCTCAATCGGGTGGCCGTGTTGGAGAGATAGGACAGGTAAGAGAGATAGATAAGAGGAGCCCAAATGAGGGAAAAGATCGACAGTATAAGAGGAAGGGTTAGAAGTTAGAAACAAGTCAAGAATGTTAGGCCAATCTCCGAAGCTATCTGGGATACGGGTGGGTTGCTGAACCAACTGCTCTACTGTTGTTGTTGTTCCCCAGGCTGTCTGGCCGAACAGCCCCAAGGTCTCGAGCAAGGCCAAGGCCATAAACGAGCGCCCCCACAAAACCTTCCCTGCTTACCACTAACAAAGCCCGGGTGACCGAAGCCACTCCAAGGCAGGGAGCTGAGGAGGGTGCTGAAACGCCCAGGAAACCAAAGCCCCACCCAAGGCCCTGTGCCCCTCAGCAATTATGAAGGGAAAGTTGAGGGGCAAGGGAAAAATGTGACGCTTTGGCTTCCAATCTGCCAACTTCTAGGTTGGCAGTAGGGAGGTCAATCCACGGAAAAGACGCCGTCACTTGAGATCTAGAAAATATATAAGTAAAAGGAACAGTCAGAGTAAGCTATGGGTATGGCAAAGATCGCTCAGCTCTCACTCTGATAGACCAGCCCATCACCACATGACTAGAACCCAATCCTCTCAGCATCAGCTAGGAAAGGCCCTAGAAAGCCGCCTTTGGCGGGGGGATAGCTCCCCTATTTCAACTCCTTTCGGGGTTGGGCACCCGCCCACTGCTCTACTGTAGGTCTATATCTTTTCTATCCTAAATGACCTACTGCTCTACTGTAGGTCATTTAGGATAGAAAAGATATAGATTGTTCACCAGGTTGGTCAGTGGAATGAGAGGAGAGCAATTGGTGGTGGTGAGCGTTAAATTCTCCTAAGATGGTGATTTCTGAGAAAGGAGAGATGGCTAGGATGTGTTCCAGTTAAGAGTTTAGATACTCAAAGAATTTGGGAAAGTCAGGAGAGTTAAGGGAAAGATAGACAACACAGAAGTATTTTGTATGAGAACGACAGGATAATTTGAGCCATAAAGTGGAGAATTCAGAGGAGTCAAAATCGGAAACATGCGAGCCAGTGAGTTTGCTGCATCCGCCTATGGCTTTGTAAGTAGGATAGAGAAAGTAGGATGATACAGAGAAAGGGCTGCTGTCAGTTGCATACAATTGTGTCTAAAACAATGTGGTAGTATTTATTTTACAAAATCAAGGAACTGCACTGCAAATACAAATAGTGTAGTGTGGAAATATAATCACGGGCAACCCAGTTTGCTCTAACAGTAAAACTGCAGACTAAAACATACAATGAATATAGCAAAGATAAATAGGTAGATTAACCTTCATTTACTGTATATATATATATATACTGTATATATATATATATACTGTATATATATATATATATATATATATATATATATATATATATATATATATATATATATATATATATATATATATATATATATATATAATGTTTCAAAGCAAATTAGATATACTGTACAACCGATAAACGGTGTGTGCTTATGTTCCAATAGCGAGAGAGAGAGAGAACAAGTTGCCTATAGCGCGTTTATCGTGCTACACACACCTCTACCTAATTTTATCAAGGCTTATGGCATTATGCATAAGAATTCGTTATATTACTATCACAATCGAAAGTGGGTAAGTGAAATGTTAGACAACTTATTTATTATGCCATTACCACAGTTTAAATTAATTTTTCTTCATATAATAATTCACACTCCAGCTACAGGTTTCTTTGTAATCCACCACCACCTACCCCTATCCTGCACTACTGCTAGGTTGCCCTCTATAGTTTGTCACCCCCCACTTTGTATCTTGATCTCTTTATGCATGTTCTGTCTCGTGCTCGTCTTCTACCTTTCATGTAAAGTTTTTTTCCCATAGCTTCGTATCTTTTTGGAATTTGCCTAGCTTACCTCTGCCGTTTTAATCATGAGTTTTAGTGCCACATAGTGTTCATGGGCTCAGGGTGTTAAACCGGAGCAATTTTGTGTGAAGACTTTAATGAATATGAGAAGGAATACAATCAAATTAACATGGAATAGCATTGCTTTGGCCATTTTATCACTTCCAAAGACATATTATGATCTATAAACCATAATTTTGTATTTACATATACAATAATAAACACTAACAATAATGGAATCGGCTCTCGTTTGACACCCTGCACCCTAGTGCTAATAATAATAATAATAATAATAATAATAATAATAATAATAATAATAATAATAATAATAATACCCTCTCCCCTCCCCCATCTAAGATTCTTGAGGTAAAAACACACAGTTTCATATTGGAGGATGTCTTTGTTTCAATTTGCTACAACTTTAGCAGTACAGTAAACCCTCGCCATCTCGGACCTCTAGAAGTCGGAAACCTGTACTAGTCGGACATGCACTTCCGTATTTCGGACATTTCCGTCATCGTTCCGACAGTCTCTGACGTTGTCGGACTTTATATAAGTATTCGGAAAATGTCCGATATTATATTTTTCAATTCCATCACATTAGAAATGATTCAAAGATTACAAAAAGTCCAAATAAGACATGGTTATGTTAATGTATAAGGGAGTTAGGTAGATGAATTAGAGAGATAGATAGATAGAAAGAGTGTATATCGAGGGACAAAACAAAACAAAAAATCTATCAAACGTAAATCTTCCGTCTCTACTCGCATGGAGGGGAGAGTTGAAATATTGTGTTGACTATCTTATATATTATTTATCTATGTGCTGGAAGGATATTATATTTTTCAATTCCATTGCATTAGAAATGATTCAAAGATTACAAAAAGTCCAAATAAGACATAGTTATGTTAATGTATAAGGGAGTTACGTAGATGCATTAGAGAGAGATAGATAGATAGAAAGAGAGACTTGCAGACTTAATTGGTTCTGAAAAGACAAAGGAGACTTTTATATTGACTCTTTTTCATGTTATTATTTGTGTGCTAGAAGGATAATATTGTTTTCAATTCCATCGCATTAAAAATTATTTATAGATTACAAAAAGTCCAAATAAGACATAGTTATGTTAATGTATAAGGGAGTTAGTTAGATGCATTAGAGAGATAAATAGATAGAGAGAGAGTGGCTAGGGGCGAGCGAGCGATAAAATACTAACATATACGAGACGACGGACTTATGTTTCTGAAAGACAAAGGAGACATTTTTATTTACTCTCGTTTTCATTTTATTATTTGTGTGTTAGAAGGGTAATATTGTTTTCAATTCCATCGTATTAGAATTGCTTCATAGATTAAAAAAAAAAAAATAAGACATAGTTATATATATGTATAAGGGAGATAGATGCATTAACCCTTCAAACCCGGCTGGTATACGTGTACCATTTTGTTTTGACCCGAGGAACCCGGGTGGTACAACATTGTACCAGTGGTTGAAAGCCTGTGACCTTGGTGTGTGAGGCGTCGGTCCGACGCATGTAAACAACAGCCGGCTGGACCGACGCCCCGCATCTCCGGCCACAAGAAGGAGAGCGTCGCTTGTTCGTGTGTGCCTGTATGTTGTTGTTAAGTATCGAAAAGTAGTGTAAAGTGGCTGTTGTTGCCGTAAGTTATCTCCAATGAAATCATCATCACAACTGAACCCGTTGACTTACAGAGCTCTACTTAACGCCATTCTACAGGTAAATAACACAGCTACGCTTGGGGATGCGCGGGAATAAGTCAGAATAACAAAGATACGGTAGCCTAGCCTAGACGTTTTTCGGCCAAAACACCCGGGTTTCGGGGATATTTATGTAATGCGTAGCCGGGGCTGGAGGGTTAAATAGATAGATAAAAAAAAATACAAAAATACAAAAAAAAAAAAAAAAAATCTCAATTTCTCTGGTGACGCGGACTTTCCTCTTCTAATTTGGAATTTTCCCTCTCTTAAGTCGGACTTCGGACATCTCGGAAGTGGTCTCCCCCCCAATTAGTCCGAGATAGCGAGGGTTTACTGTATTATGTTTCATTACTACCAGCAATCCAATATTGTGCAATCATAATACCACAGCATATTCAAAACACAAAATTATGTTTTCATAGTAAAGTAATTAGCCAACCACTTCCCTCCACCCCCACCTGCTACCACCTCACCGCTAGTTCCCCCTCTCACTCCTGTACCCTCCTTCACCCTCCCTCCTTCCACCCATACCTTCACCTCCTACCCCCACACCATCACTGTTACCAGATAATTTATGGGCACTAATTGTGCTGCCCTCTATTGAGGTCTTGGACAGACCAAGGCTGTATCTGTTTCATCTGTCCACAACTGTACCTGTAAGCATAGCATGCTTCAAGTGACCCCTAACAATTACTACCCTACTAATAACCTACATTTATTGTACAAATAAACTAAGGAAATCGCAAAAGCAAGCAATTGATCCTATCGACAATGAACAGTATAATAAATAAAAATATTTGAAAATATGAAGAAGCCACAATATTTAAACAAAAGAGTACTCTTTTAACAAGAACAATTAATTATAAAAAATAATAATAACAACATTAGAAAAAATTAAATATTAATACATACAGACAAAAAGTAAGCAGAGGTTGTAATAGAAACTTCAAGTTAATAATGCTTGATTAAAATTATTGATATCAAATTTTAAAATACAGTCACAATAATTGACCTTAAAAAGAATACATTTATGCAACAATTTACTTGCAACAAAACCGCTGTCTACTAAGAGTCTGTATAGTAACCTAGCTCTATCCCAAAAGTCTTCTACTCTGGTACAAATTTTACAAAATCTTATTAGCTGGGAATAAAAACAATTAGAAGTTATTTTACTATCGATATTACTATTAGGAAAGGAAAGTTTATTACGTTTAAATTAAAATTGTCAACTTTGTGGTATATTTTAAGTGTGCACTGTTCATTAACAATCTGTATATTTATATCAAGAACATTTTCAACTTGATCATTTACGTTACCTTGTGTGAGGGGGATGGAATTTGGATAAATTTGTTTAGCGACTTGATTAAAATTTAACATTACAAACAAGAATATCATATATCATAAACAATATATCTACTATTATTACTTAACAATTTAGCAAGTGCTAATTTTTCTGGGATGTTATTTTTCTTGCTACTGTCAACTAAGTTTTTCATAAATTTAAATTCTAAGGCAAGCAAGAATAAGTCTGCAATTAAAGGGCTAGCATTTCCACCCATAGGAATTCCTAATATTTGTTTGAAAATGTAGGGCCAGAATCTAACATAAGTATTGAAAAGGAGGAATTTAAGGGCATCTTTAAGTTTAGTTCTATCAAAATATACTGAACTAGTGGGATCAAAGCTAAGTGACGCATTATTAAAATATGAATTAACATTTATGTAACGATTACGACTACTTTCAAATCTGTCAAAATGCAAATCTATAATAAAGCAAAGTTCTGAAAATACTAAATCTAAAGGCAAATTGGTATACAAAGTTGAAAAGTCGAAGCTATGTACTGAGGTAACTTTCCGCATGGTATTGAGTTTATCAATAACTTCTACTGAATTGTCAACACTCCAATAATAGTTAATGCCAGTTCTATTCTTGATGGTATCTCAATATCGTTTATGAGTACTTTTAATGTATTTTAAGCAATGTACGACTTGTTTTGACAAAGTTTTAGTGGTAGCAAATTTTGCTCCGGCAATAAAGCGATATTTATAAGGCCTTTTATGAAATTTGGGTAACATGTATAATTTAGCAATGCAATTATTCTTATCAGAAAGTAACAAAGCTATGTATATATTTCTGATATGTGTTTGTAGGCAATTGCATGTGCAATAGGCTAACATGCTAAATTTGATAGTATGTATCATTTTGGATAGTTTTTCAGGTTAACCCAGTGCATTGCTAGATGTGTAAATTTTTCTTGTTATTGAAAGAGGAAAGTTTTTAGAAATACCAATGACTATACGGATGTTATTATCTGAAACCGAGTTGTGCAATAGTTTGTCTATGTTTAGTGAGTCAACCAATACAATTGAAGTAATTTACTGACCAAAGAATAATTGTGCCCTGCAGGTGCAAGAAGTAGTGATTATACAGGCTAGGTAGCACTAGGCTAGGTCTGTGAGATATAGTTCCCTTTTCTTTGTAGATTAACAAATTGAATTCCATTTAGTATTATAGCATGCAGCTCAATGCGAGATCGAAGTTGACCTAGGAAGTGATAACAGGCTTGCACAGCCAAGTATACTGATTGTTATATCAATATTATTTCCTTGTGGAGTTGCATATTGCGGTACTGTATCTTCTTACCCCTTTCGGCTTTCTTAACCCATCAACTGCTATTGTCGTAAAGTCTAGAATGTTTTATATAAGTTTGATTCACATTCTTTAATAGAATTAAGTTTAATATAAATATTTAAGACAGTTGTATAGATTGTTAGGAGAGAGGATTTCGGTACTGAATACTGTACTGTAGTGCCCAACCAAGGTGTAATAGGATAAAACAATCAAGATTTACAGCAGATATATTTTCCGATGTACTGTAGTGTGTAGAACAATGTCAATTTATAGTATGTAATGGTAGAGTTATCAGATTATACTATACAAGATGCAGTGTGAATAGTGCCCTGAACCGTATCGTATCTGAACTGGGGAGTTACTGAGGTTTGTTAGATGTGTTTTATCTGTTGTGCACATAGAGATTATACTATACAAGATGCAGTGTGAATAGTGCCCTGAACCGTATCGTATCTGAACTGGGGAGTTACTGAGGTTTGTTAGATGTGTTTTATCCGTTGAGCACATAGGCTATTTACTACCCTTGTCCTTAACACCTAGAGAGGATCCAGGACTAAGGGTTGGGGTACGTAACAATACCCTTATTACTATTAGCCAGACCTATGAGAGTTCCGTATGGAGCTCAGTGGTCTGGTTAATCTGCTCTACATAACTAACTAACTATTAGTAATTTAGTACTAATTAATACCGGTCCACATGATGTATATATAAATAAAAGGTAAAATTAAACCGTTAAACCACTTATTAATTTGAAAAAAATTAGGGGTCACAATGAGGACTGACAGATTAAAGGTATTAACTCGTCCAATCCCAGCGACGGCTATAGCCTATAGCCGTCAGTAGATAAGCAACTCCCCAGTCCCAGCGACGGTTATAGCCGTCAGTAATGTGGTTGTCTTGTAACTGCCTGTACAAGGCTAATTGTTTTATTTTGTTATTTTATTTTTTTAACCTAAGAAGTGCGCATGGGGGGTATGAGACACCACACTCCTGTGCTGACGTATTTGAGCTGTTCCCATCACTAACATCGTTATTTTACCATAAATAGCATTAATACTTATCCATATGCGCCTATTATAGGTTGATTATAAAGGTATTAACCTGTTACAACAATAAAACAAGTGGAAACAGTGTTTGGATGGTCAAAATCGGCGATACAGGCCGGGAGTTACATAATGTATGGCTGAGGCAACCTCCCTGCCCTCCTCCCCTCCCCTTGTCTGGAGAGACACTGTTACGCAATAGTCTCTCTCTCGCTCTTTCCCACGCTTGGTAACAGTGATGACAACGCCCTGCTACCAACTCGCTAATGTTAGCACGAAAATAGACCACAGAATAAAGGAATAACAGGGAAAATAGGTGATAACTGAAGGAGGGGAGGAAAGTGGGGAAGGAGGGGAGGTGGAGGAGTGATATTTGGCATGGCCCAGGGGCAAAAAAAAAAAAAAAAAAAAAAAAAAAAAAATTGTTTTTTGTTTTTTTGGGTGTTTTAAATGGATTTGTTTTTTTCCCTTACTCTTAAGAGTCTTCCCGCAGTCCGCCGGGGGAACTCTTAAGAGTCTCCCCGCAGTTCCCGGGTTAATGAAAAAAAAATAAAATAAAAAAAAAATTATAGATCCATTCTTGCCTCATCTCTTGAGGTGAAAAGGTGGTCTCTCCTGTCATTTTGGCCACATTGCTTGGGACTGCTGGGGACTTTTATTACTGTATCCTATGGTACAGTACAGGTTAATAATATAATTCCCATAAGGATCAAGGGCTAAAAATAAATGGAAGTGATACCCTTTAAGTAGTTCTAATTCATGGGGGGCCCCCCCCCCCACCACCAAAAAAAAAAAAAAAAAAAAGTAAAATAAAGCGAAAAAATTAGTGACGCCTGACTGAGTAGGTGAAATATGAGCTATGACACCTCCTATGAGGTGTGGCATAGTCAGTCGAGCGTCAGCTGCTGATCAAAGGGTCGGCGGATTGAGCTTGCAGTCAAAATGTTATTGGTAGATGTCAAGCCCGGGCAACTTGACCTAGCAATTCGTGACAAACGCCTAATATTCATGGCCACCCCTTCTCGGGAATTACGGCGTCTGGGAAAAAAAACAAAAAACAAAAAACACACACACACATACCAGTGAGGGGTAAGCATGTAATAAATACACAGATTTACTACACTAATATATGATTTACCCTTGTTTTTGCACTTTTTGTAGTGAAAATCACAAACATGGATTGCGTTTACGAACTTTATGGTTTTATATTAGCGGAACTGTAATTTGTTATTGATTGGCGGAAATGCGGTTGTGGTAGGCAAGGGGTAGAGGATGCGGAATTGCGTTTACAGAAGTGGATTTTCGTTTGTGATGCCCACCACTCCTACTTAGTTAGGCTCTCCTTCCAACAGGTTAATTATAAGACACCAATCTGTCCTCCTTGTTGAAGCCTAAGGCATAGTTGATATAGTAATGGCCCGCCTCCAGTCTTCGAAATCCAGGCAGTGCGTCAATGATGGAGGAGCCACTATTATATTATAGGTTTGAGTTCCGAAGGGAAGTATGAAAACCTATTATTTAGTAGCGGTTTCGGAATTAATGATATAACCTTCCCTCCCACCAACCCCTTCCCATTCCTCTGTGTCTTTATTGTGATATACCATAAAGAACAAGCGAGATCAGGGAGAAGAATACGTTACTTACGGCAAGTGAGGAATGTCAAGTGCATGTAACAGAAGAAAAATTATTATTCTTTCTTATTATTTTTCTATATCTTCATAGCAGTATTCCTTAGGTACTTTACCGGTATCGTCTATCATGTTGGTTGATCATTGTGGACCAGCGAGATGTTCTCTATGAAGATCTTGCTATAATAATAATAATAGTTCTTAAAGCTAACGCATGCTAAGCCAGCTAAGGAAAGCCCAATAAGGCCAATTAGGCGTATTTCCATTGGGGTCCTGTACTACTACCCCATCCCCTTGCTTCCGCTAGGTTAGCAATGGCGCCAAATATGAATATTGGCAGTAAGTCATTGATTCAGGAGCTTCTACTATATATTAGGTTTTCATACTCTTCGGGACTCAAACCTATAATTTGCTAAATAAAATACAGTAGATGATTTTACATAGGTCCTTCATTAACTGAATAAAATTATCTACAGTAACAGCCACAGAAACATGATACAAAAGTTAGGCAGGTCGGTCCTTCTTCTGGTATTTTTTAAGGTAGGAGTCTTTGTAGTCCTCTACGTCGTCGTCGTCCTCGGAGTCAGAGAAGGTAGAGTCCTCCCCCTCCCCCTCCCCCTCTATCATGGTACAGAACACCCGGTACTCCTCCAAGGTCAGACGCGCCACTCTGGGAGAAAAATAAACATTACCTCCAAGGCCTGGTATCACATCGGTAGCAACAACGTTCACAAACACTACTCAATTAAATAGCACAACTTTTAAATCCAGATAGGCTAAAGGAAAGGATCGTGACGTTATAATATGTAGCGACTAAAAATAAGTTGGTAGGATTAATTGGTAGAACATTTGAATTTAAATTACAAAAAGTTATACTGTAAAACTGGGTCGCTTTGGACGATTTCTAATGCTTTTAGGGTTTAATTTAGCAAAGAATTGCATAATTAAAGCCCTGTTAGTGCCAATGCCTGGCTAGGGTAATTAGCTATTGAGCTTGTACGATAAAAAATATAGCAGTAATATTGCAAGTGCTATTAAAGATCTAAAATTGTCCGATGTCACCTTGAGGTTTGGTGACTTCGGACAATAGTGGCCAGCTTCGGACAGCCATTGATTAGCCATTTCACATTTCATACAAATACAACTTAGCTGCTGTCTTTGACCATCCACTAGGTCACTTTGGACACTCAGAAAGTTTATAAATAATCGTGAAATTAGATTGCACATACTTATCATACTTAGTATGTGTGGGGAGGAGGCTGTGGATAGCCAACACCTTCTTCCGACACAGAATGATCCACAGGTACACGTGGAAACGGATGTTGACGATGAAGGATAAGACAGTGGTGGAACGAAAGTCATTGATTGATTATGTATGTGTGGATGAACGAATGAAGACATCTGTGATGGATGCTAGGGTGTATAGGGGTATTGGAGGGGGTCTGTCTGATCATTATGTAGTGGTAGCTAAGGTTATGATACAAAAGAAGTGGGTGAGGAGAGCTGGAGGGAGGCGAGAGGAGGGTGGAATGGTGAGGAGGGTGGAGAGGTTGCAGGAGGAGGAAGTCAGGGAGGAGTACAGGAGAGCAGTGGAAAGACGACTAGGTGGGTTCGACCTGGAAGTTATGGAGGAAGTGGAGGAGATGAGCAAGGTGTTTAAGGATGAGATCTGTGCAGCATGTGAGGAGGTGTGTGAAGTGAGGAGAAGAGGGAGGGGAGTGAAAGGTACAGCATGGTGGACAGAAGAGGTAAGAATAGCTGTGGAAGAAAAGAATAAAGCATATAGAGAGTGGTTGGGTAGTAGAGGGAATGAAGATTTCGAGAGACAGAAACGAGCGAGGTATGTGGAGAGTAAGAGGGTGGTGAAGAGAGTAGTGAAGGAAAGTAAGAGAAGAGTAGATGAGGAATTTGGAAGGAATCTGAGTATAAAATGGAGGGAGAGTAAGAAACTGTTCTGGAAAGAAGTCAAGAAAGTTAGGGAAGGTAGCAAGGGAAACAGTAAGGGTGTGAAAGATAAGAATGGGAGAATGCTAGCCGAGAAGCAAGAGAGAGTCGAAAGATGGAGGGAGTACTTCAATGAGTTGCTAAATGTAAGGAATGAAGAGCCAGCAAACATAGCTGGATATGGTATGGGAGGGAGAAGAAGAGAAGTAGTGGAGGAGGAGGTGGGGATCAGGAGGTCAGAAGTGTGGGAAGCCATGAAAAGAGTGAAGTTGGGGAAAGCACCAGGAACAGATGGAGTGTGTGGGGAAATGTTGAGGTATGGTGGTGAGATAGTGATCGAATGGGTATGGAAAATGTGCAAACTAGCATGGGAGAAGGGGAGTGCACCCGATGACTGGAAGACTGGCATAATAGTCCCCCTATATAAGGGCAAAGGGGAAAGAGGAGTGTGTGGTAACCACCGAGGAATATGTCTTTTAAGCGTAGTAGGGAAGGTATACAGCAGGCTGGGAAATTAGTGTTGCGGATCTACTCGCCCCGGGCTAGTGACTACTGAAATTGACTTGCCCTGACAGTGTTTTCACTTGCCCTGACAAATGTTGTACTTGCCCTGATACATTATACGGAATTTCAATCGTTAATCCCTTTTGTACCGGCAACGTCTTTTTAATTTTATTCGGGCTACTATTAGACGATTTTAAATTTAAAAAAGGCCTCCAACAATTAACAGGCTTCGAACTCTCTCAACCCTTTTTACTACCACACATCCGTCTTAAACTGCACACAATTGTCTAAATATAGCTAGAATACTATTAAAAAGGCGTCGCCGGTACAGAAGGGGTTAAATACTGCATACATTCATAAATATGCCACCAATTTCTATAAATTGGCTAATATAATTTGGCCAAATTATATTCACCCTATTATAGCCCTTCCTAAGCTTACATAACCTAATCAACTCAAATGTCCTTATCCTCATATCCCTGCCCTCTTTCGTGGTCAGCTATGTATGAAAATTATGAAACCTTATTGAAGACTGCCAAAAGAAATGGAAAATATAGCTAAAACGTTTATATTTATCAATATCCCTCATCCCCTAGCCCTCTCAGCTATTGTTATTTACCATGAATGAATATTGATTATTGTGAGAACAGACAAAACATACGTAAATCTAAATTTTAAATTAATCTGTAAATTATGAAAATCCTGCTAACCTTTATAGTTGACACGTGTAGCCTATAAAATTGAATACGCCGAACAAATGAATAGGCAACATTTCTAGGAACAGGGAGCCTTAGTCAATATCAAGTTTTAATTGCATCACATTATCTATTCATAGTTCATTTCAATAATGAGCTATGAATATATAGTGTGATTCAATTAAAACTTGAAATATACTAAAATTGAATACGGCGAACAAATACTAGACAACATTTCTAGGAACAGGGAGCCTTAGTCAATATCAAGTTTTAATTGCATCACATTATCTATTCATAGTTCATTTCAATAATGAGAGAGAGGGTGTACGGCTAGCCAATACTGAATAACCTATTTTATTTATTTCATTTCCAACACCAAACACCTCCCAATGAAATTAATCCTCCCGGGATTCGAACCTGGGTTACCACATACAGATCTTAAACACTCTAACCATTACATTATCAAGACAGTTAATGGTTAAGTACATTGAAACCTCAACACTGACTTAAGGAAGATATGTTTATGTGTCAAATTGTATGTTACAGCAAAATAGTGATAATTGTATGTTACAGCAAAATAGTGATAATTGTATGTTACAGCAAAATAGTGACAATTGTATGTTACAGCAAAATAGTGATAATTGTATGTTACAGCAAAATAGTGATAATTGTATGTTACAGCAAAATAGTGATAATTGTATGTTACAGCAAAATAGTGATAATTGTATGTTACAGCAAAATAGTGATAATTGTATGTTACAGCAAAATAGTGATAATTGTATGTTACAGCAAAATAGTGATAATTGTATGTTACAGCAAAATAGTGATAATTGTATGTTACAGTAAAATAGTGATAATTCGAACACGGATAATACAAAAATTCCAATAGCCCGAATGATTGCAAATCAGAAATAAGAATATTACAATGGGGGAACAAATAGATACACTAATTAATATGCACGCCATAATCGGCGAAGTGGAGACATACGTAGGTGCAGACGATGCCAATCTGCTACCCCTGCAACCAACCAGCATCTATAGATTTACTGTAATTATCGATGACCACAGACCAACAACTATGCCACCAACACCATCTACAAGCTTAAAAAGGCTTTATTATCCAAAATTAATTCAATTACAGTTTGCAACATAACGCAAATACAAAATCACGGCAAGGCAATACAAAAACAAATCGCAGGCAATGTTATCATAGGATTAACACAGCTAAGTGTACCCAAACTTATTATATTTCATTTTCCGGGTTTTTTTTTTTTTTTTTTTTTTTTTTTAAACTTTGTTTTATTATTGTGTCCGATATACATCAATATTAACAATGCAGTATATGACTAATGATCTCTACCAAAAACATTGTAAAATTCACAACCGATCAGTTGTGTCAGTCTATATTTTACCTAAGGGTCACCGCACACCAAGTACAAAGTACAAAGGAGTATAAAGGAAATCAAGCAACAACAGATCTAGTGACTCTTCTAGGTTGCTTGTCCTCCAAAACACTGAGGATCAAGTGTCCAAACAGTGGTTTAGAGTGGGTAAGGGAACATTGGAAAGGGAATTACTGCCCTGGAACTAATATCCGTGGCAGGATTAGGAAGTTAGTAGGGGACAGATGGGTTAGTAACTGAGGGGGGGATTAAAAGTAGCGTCAGTCTCAGACACTATCTACTAAAGGGTCACCGCAGCTATGTTTTCGCATATCAATTAATTACCGGTAGCTGATATTTCATGATTATTATTATCTATTTTATTGAATCGTTATGTAAGGAAGTAATACAAATATTCACTTGTCCCCCGGGCAACTGCCGGGCAGACTAACAATGAATATCACTAGCCCGGTTACAGATCTGGGCTAGTCCGGGCTGCCGGGCTATACCTAATTTCCCAGCCTGGTATACAGTAGGGTAGTGATTGAGAGAGTGAGAGTGAGAACGGAGAAATGGATAGGCGACGAGCAGGGTGGTTTTAGGAAGGTGTAGATCAGATTTTTACCCTGAATTGTGTTGTGGAGAAATATCTGGAGAAGAAACAAAAGGTGTATGTTGCCTTTATGGACTTGGAGAAGGCCTATGACAGAGTGGATAGAGAAGGTTTGTGGAAAATACTTAGAATATACGGAGTAGATGGCAAGTTGCTGAAAGCAGTGAAGAGCATGTATGAGGGTGCAAAGGTGGCAGTACGTGTGGAGAGTGAGCAGAGCGAGTTCTTTGACCTGAATGTTGGTTTGAAACAGGGGTGTGTGATGTCCCCGTGGTTGTTTACTGTATATATGGATGGAGTCATGAAAAAAATACTATCAAGAGCAGTGGATGTTGGTGTATCGCTGAAAAGGGAGGAAATTGAGTGGAAGCTACCTATACTGCTGTTTGCGGATGATACAGTTCTGATGAGTGATAATGAATGGGAGTTGCAGGGTCTGGTAAATGAGTTTGGAACAGTGTGCAAAAAATGGAATTTAAAGGTAAATGCGGGAAAGAGCAAGGTTATGGTCTTCGAAAGAGGTGAAGTCACAGAGTGTGAGGTGAAGCTGAACGGTCAGGCTATGGAGATCGTCAACTCTTTTAAGTATCTGGGCAGTGTGTTGAGTAAAGATGGGACTATGGATGAAGAAGTGTGGGAGAGGGTACAACAGGGGAAGAGGGTTGTAGGAACGCTGAAAGCAGTAACAAGAAATAGGGTGGTCAGTATGGAAGTGAAGAAGTCCTTGCATGACAGTGTGGTAATCCCGACACTGACTTACGGGAGCGAAGCATGGACGTTGGTTGGTTGAGAGACTCAGACCAAGAGTGAGAGCAGTGGAAATGAATTACTTAAGAAGTGCGTGCGGAGTTACATGGAGGGATAGACAGACTAATGAGGAAGTAAGAAGGAGGTGTGGTGTGGAGGTAGATGTGCTGGAAAGTGTGAAAAGGAACAACATGAGATGGTTTGGCCATATGGAACGTATGGAAAGCGAGAGAATGACTAAGAGGGTGTACGAGAGCGAGGTGGAGGGACAGAGAGGGAGAGGTAGACCGAATGAGAGGTGGAAGGATGGAGTGAGGAAGTACATGAACGAAGGCGGTGCTGGTTGGGGGGAGGGGCGTCGACTGACTGGGGACAGAGGTGCATGGGGGCGGTTCGTTCGTGGCAACCCCTTCGGGGATCACGGCGTCAGGCAATAGATAGATAGATAGATAGATACTTATCACTTGTGGCCACATGCCGTAGTGTAGTTGGTAAAGCACTTGCCTGCAAACCGTGAGGTCGAAGGTTCGAGTCTCGGGCCAGCCAGTGTGCTATTTGGCAGACGTCAGTGCTGTGGTGGACGGTGTGGTCTAGCAATCTGTGGCAACTGCTTACTAAAGTTCCTGATCATCAGGGCACCCAATTTAGCCCAGCTATTGAGCAGTGAGTGCATGGTCGTAAAAACTGCATCATCATACTTGTAGTACCATAACCCATCCCACCCAAATGGCCACCCTGGCGGGCAAATTGAGTCTGCACCGCACACACTGGAAGGCCACCTGAGCTCCTGGAGCAATTACAAAGCAATAAAACCACTTAAAACCGCACTAGAGGAAGCTTAGTTGTCGTGGCAAGTGGTCTGCGACACAGACAAACAGAACACACACTCACACTCAGTCAATCATCTGACTCGTCCTTGAGTCAGGGCTACAAACAGTCGATCCATTATTTTATGCAGTCTGAATTGATGCATAAAAGCAGTGGAAATTGACTTAACACTTACGCTGCGGGTATATTTCAGCTATATTAGGGCTCATTCAGGCACTCCTGAATGATTAAGCAAGTGTCTGAATGAGACTAAATGTATTAGGCCAAAAACTAGAAGAAAATAGCTTCAATATGATACCAAAACGAGCTTCGTAGCGCGAGAGGTTCATCCGCAGCGCTACCATAGACAACGAAAATATTCGCTAATAATGAGCAATGTCGCGCTGCATAGGTCTCGCGAGATATGGCTCTCACTCCTCAGTGCATCACTCCTCAGTGCACCAGCCGCCGGGTTGGAGAGCGGACGAGGGCCTGCCGCGCTCCTGTTCACTCCCACTCGTCACCACAGGCTTTATGAGGCTATTATAGGTTTGACTCCTGTAAGGAGATAAAGAAAACCTAATATTTAGTAGTGGCCCCGTAATCATTGACGAACATGCCTATTACATAAGGCATCCTCTTCAAACACTAATCCGCCGTAGTTTGAATCTACCGCGCAGAGCATTTAAAAACTGAGGAGCCTTCATCATGAGCGCACGCGACCTCACTCATGGCTTCAGTCATTATGAATTGGGTTCTCACTACGAAAAAACTTCGTAAAAAATAAAAAACAAAAGAAAATAAGAATAACTATCCAATAAGCTTTCCATCATATCGTGGATGTACTTGTGTGGATTTCTGACCAGACGCTGAATCAGGCGTCATTCCTCCTTCACTGACATATCAAGTAAACCAAAATCCTTAATACATCAACGAATGGGAAGGGGACGGTCGGGAGGGCCCCAGTCGTCAATGATTACGGGGCCACTACTAAATATTAGGTTTTCTTTATCTCCTTACAGGAGTCAAACCTATAATTTATCAGTGGCCCCTCCATCATTGACGAACATGCCTGATATCTAAGACTGGAGGGGGACATTCGTAATCATATCATAACTCTAGAAAAGCAGATAATAAAAACAACCACATAGTATTCTTACTTTTGAAAAATGTATTTAATACGGCGTAGGCCGGAAATATACAAGAAAAAGGGGGTTCAGGCAGGTGCGTGCTTCAAAGAAGCCTGCCCGACAAAAATAGGTAACCCTGAAGATTCTGAACACAGATCTGTAGTTACAAAAGGCACCCCACTCAACGAGTGGTGACAAAAAATAAGTTATAAGTTTATATGTGCACATCATAAACCCCAAAATACATGTGGAGATCAATTGCTAATGAACTCCATTGAACTAATGTTACATTGCTTTCGCAGCTAAAACTACTATAACAACACCGTTGTTTTGTACTAAACTTTGTACTAGCACAAATTCTCGCAGAGAAATTTTCATATCACATTTTAACCTTAAATTGTATCACAGCTCTCATACTCCGGCGGGGTCTAGGGTGTCCTATGTCAACTGACTGCACCCCCCCCCCCCCCCCCCCCCCCCCTTCCTTGAAAATAAACATAAGTGACTGCAGGGCCACCTAGACCCTCTGCCTTAAAGCTATACATGGTAAGGAAGGTTTGTCTAGAGCAACTGACAAGTATCTAGAGAGAAACGTATGATTAGACGCCCACAACTGTGTGGACGCAATATCTTCAACTGAAAAGTTTTTCAGGAAACGTAAAGAGGCCGCCCACTTGCGTAAATCGTGGGCCCTACCCACAACGCCGGGATTACTCTCTTTAATGACTTCTACCAGAAGAGAGGCTAATCGCCGTTTAAGTAAGCGTTTACCCGTACTCGCTACCCATAAAGCACCTTGGGGGTTATGAGGAGCTATTCTCAAATATTTGGTTAGAGCTTGCACTGGACATAAATTATGATGCACCTTTCCCCTTTTTAACGCCGGCACCGTGAATTCAGAAAACACGTGTGCACTATGCTCATTCTTGGCTACAAACGCCGGGGAGGGTGCAATGGAAATTGAATCATTAAGTCTACCAAACCTAAGACAATTAGGTGTGTTGCTCATCGCCGCCAGCTCAGACACTCTGTTTCCGGTGGCCAAAGCCAAAAGGAAAACTGCCTTCTTTAAGATTAAAGCAAAGTCTGCAGTATTTTGATACAGACGAGAATGAAGTAAAGACAAAGCTTTGTCCAGAGACCAAGTAGGCATGAGCTGACGGGGAGGTGGGCGGAGTTTAAAACACGCTCTCATAAATCCTGTTTCCTCCGCCACCGGTATGGATAGACCTGTAAGGTCGAAAAAGGGCACTCTAATCGCAGTTAAGTGATTCTTCAAAGTAACCACAGATAAACGTTTCTGCTCAAACAGATAGTTCAAGTAATTAAAAACCAATGCCACTGAGGGTACAGTTTGTTCCGTTCTAACAATCCAAGAAGTAAAAGCTTTCCAATGAGATTGATATTGTCGCTTAGTAGACTGAGTATATTGATTGAGCAATTTATTGGTCACATCCCTACCGTATGGTGCTAGCCACTTGGCCTCCTGAATGTCCATAATGCAAAAGTCAGCGAGGTCTCTAGGTTGCCAATCGTGTCTAAGTGGAAGTACCCGACCGGGAGCGATACCGGGTCCGGGCACCACATTATTAACTGCTGGTACCACACCTGCGCCGGCCACAGGGGCGCGATTAGCGAGACTAAGCCTCGATAAACTCGTAGTTTGTTCACTACGTGGCACATTAGTGACGCATCTGGCGGCGGAAACAGATAGATGGAGCTCCATCTGTTCCAGTCTGTCACTAGGGCGTCTGGCCCCCCTGCCGGCGTTATCGCCCGGCGGGTGAGGTATAGAGGGAGCTTGTGAGTCTCCTCGGACGCAAAAAGATCCACTTGTGGATGGGAGAGCTCCGCAATCATTAGGTCGAAAATGGGTTGCTTGAGCTCCCATTCTACTGTCGTGCTCTGTCTCCGGGACAGAGCGTCTGCCCAGACGTTCGCTACGCCTGGGAGATAAGATGCGTGAAGATAAATATCTAGACTGGTGGCTAGAACAAAAATCTCTTCCGACACGAGTAGCAACTTCCTTGACCTCGTTGACCCTTGTTTCTGAATACAGTGAACTGCATTCAGATTGTCCATTCTGAAGGCCACTGACTTGCCCCGTAACGCCGGGCCGTGAGCCTGAAGGAAATACAAGGGGACTAGTAACTCTTTGACATTTATGTGAGAGATTTCTAAGTGGGACCAAAGTCCCTGACCCTGGTGCCCCTGATTTGACTGAAATCCCCACCCTATGGTGCCTGACGCATCCGTGTCTACCCATACCGTTGGAGGAGGAGAGGTCCATGACATGATTGAGTGCAATGTTTCCCTCTTCGCCCAGACCGCTAGTAAGGTGTGGATTAATTTTGGTATGGGCCATAATTTTCCCGCCGGTAAGAGTGGGAAATATTTGTTGCCTTCCAATATTAATCGTTTTACTTTCAACCGGCCCAACTTGACAGTTAGCTGAATCCAGTTGAGAGAGCCGACCAGAGACTCCCAGACTCTTCGTGTCGTAGTCAGACTGTGAAGAAACCTGAACAGTTTCCTGCGAAACCTGTTGCGATTGTCCACACTCTGACTCAGAGTGAGAGCGGCGGTGTCCCAGACCAGCCCTATCCACTGAATTACTCTTGAGGGAACAAGGTTTGACTTTACCAGATTTACCTTGAAGCCTAGAGTTTTGACATGATTTAAAATGATATTGACATGTTTTATGCATAATTGTTGTGTCTCTGCCACCACCAGCCAGTCGTCTAGATACCACAACACTCTGATTCCCTGTTTTAACAATGGCATCAGGGCTTGCCGGACTAGTTTCGTGAATAATCGAGGTGCTAGGTTCAAACCGAACGGCATCCTCTGAAAAACAAAATTTTGGTGCCTGATCCTCAAGGCCAGAAACCTTTGAAATCTTTTGTTGACCGACACGTGCCAATAGGCGTCTGTCAGGTCTAGGGAACACATCCAGCCACCCGGCGGAAGTGTTAGCCTGATTTGATGAACTGTTAACATTCTGAAAGACTCGTTGTAAATGTGAAGATTCAGATACGACAGGTCTACGACCGGCCTCATCTGAACACTGTCCCGTTTGGGAACCAAAAACAGTTTTGACGTGAATACAGGGTAATCTGGAGGTACCGGGATGATGACATTCTTGGCAATCATCTCCTGGACCAGCAACTCCACCTCTAATGAAACACAATTTGCCGTTGTCGGCTGACGTAAGCGAGGTCGCCGGAGCCACTGCCAAGTGATGCCTTTGCGTGCCACCATCCGTGCCCAGGTTTTTAACGGCCATGCTTGGTGACACGTTCGGAACGACCCAGTTAGCAGACAAGGGTTCGCCGGCTGTACTTCCCTCGGTTCCTCCGGCTCTAAGATAGGCACTGGGAGTGAGAAAGACTTTAGTTTTTTGATGGTGGGTTTGGTGGTGTTGGACGCTTCGCCGGCTGGCTGGTGTGGGCCGAAGACTGGCCCTGCCCCGGCTTATACTGGCCGCGTCCCCTCTGTCCTGAAAACCCTCTCTGTCTATGCCTGAACTGACCCAGGGGGATTGGGAGGACTTAGGCGGAAGAAACGGCTTAGAACCCCCTGGCTGAGCTTTAGTAGGAGGCTTAGGTTTGGGGAAGTTAAATGCGGGTTTCTTAGCCTGTGCGGGACTGTGCTTCACGGCCTGTGCCATGTTAAACACTGTTCGCCATACATCAGGGGACATTAAAGAAGGTGTAAGTACTGGGGACATTACCACCTGGTTAGCAATGCGATCAGGCAGCTTGCGAACTAATGACATCCTAAGATCCTGTCGTGCTCGCACCGCCTCAAGTAAGGCTGTGCGTATGTCACCTAAGGATTGAATTGACGACTGAAGAATCAGACGCCGGGATAATTCAACTGATCTTCGAGCATCCGCGTCTGCGATTGCCTGAGTAGACCTGAGTAAAGACTTAGCCACCTGTTGAGAAACTATGTACTGTGAAAACAGGCGGAAAGCTTTTCCCCTTAGCCTAAATTCTCTGTCTAGGTGAGAAGGGGTAGGGGTAATGAATGGTTCCTTTAGTTCACAAAGATTAATCTTAGGGGCAGCCAAAAAAGAAAATAAAGCTGACGGAACTCCGCCGGCAGAACCTACCGGCATTGAGAACCATGAATGTGTATCCTGAGGGATCTGGTGGGAAGATTTAGAAGTGAAAGTGGTTGCAAAGTTTTGAGCCTCTACCTCCCAATCCACCCAAGGTCCTGGTCCCAACTGTCCCACCTTCAACACTGGATTAGCTGTCTCGTCTGTGACGGTCTGTAAATCTAGTTCAGGAGTAATAGCCGACAGAGCCTTAATATCATTAAACCCATCCAGCTTAGACCAGTCTGAAAAAAGTTTTGAAGCTGAGGCAGGGGGTAAAGCAGGCTTAGATGCATAAACAAAATAATCCTGATGATAATAACTAGGTATAGCCTTGATATTTACGTCCAAAACATTACCCAAGGCATCCAATGCCCTTAATTTCTTAGACTTATTTCCCTGGATAAACCACTCACGTGGTACCGGGAGTTCCCCTGACAAGGTAGGCTGGGCAAGCTCTGGCTTAGAGGGGTTCAAAGGGACCCATGACTCGTCTGGCCCATAAAGCAGGGGCATAGCTACTTTTCTAAGAGGCGCTTTGTCTAGAGGGGGTGGATTAACATCCGTAATGACCCTGACATTTGACGTAGTGAATGCCGCCGTAGCTGGCTTAGAGCTCCCTGCCGGTGACAGAGTAGGAGGGTTAGGAATCTTAGATAAATCGATTGACGTTATCAGAGGCCGTACCGCAGAACCTGTCAAGGGAGCCCCCAAGTCCATTGTGGGGTTTTCTCGTTGTTGATTAAAGAATTTTGATAGAGCATGAGTAAGTAACCCATCAATTTCTTGTGCTGTAACAAACTGGTTAGGTGCAGAACTTTCAGGTGAATCAGTATTATCATGGGCGGCGTCCAGGCCTGAGCCTGACCCTTGTCCCTCCCTATCTGAAATTAATGACACTTCATCTTGTTCCTCCCGATCCTCCTGAGAAGACCCCGCCGAGGCAGGGGCACCTTGTTTCCAAGATAAATCAGGGATAGAGGATGGGGTCGCCGCGTCCCTGTGGACATCGGCTACTGTGTGACTCGTATGAGTCGGACGTGGATGGTCAGACCCTGGCTGAGCAAACCGCCAAACACCGAGGCTCTGGCCTACGCTCTCTTGAGAGTCTGAAACATTCTCAATTATTGAATTTCCTGAACTTTCCGTTTCTAGGGTTTAAAATATCAATAGGTAAATCTTGTTTAGGGACAGGCGCTTCACTATACTCTGAGGCTGTAACAGAAACATTTTCAGGTGTAGAGGTACGATGAGATGCACTAGACTTAGTAGAATGTCGAGAGGACTTCTTATGGGAATCCTTTTTGGAGGATTTGTGGCTACGGTGTGACCGCGAACTAGACCTAGGTTTGGAAGAATCACCACCATGGCCACTGGGGGAAGCTTCAGTCTTACACTTCTTACTAGCCGGGGAAGAGGCCCGACTTGAAGACCGTTGTCTGAGGGGTGACCTTGACCTCGATCTCGCCTGCGACGAGGAGGTGGCTGCCGGGGGAGTAGGCTCTCTCGGGCGTTTAAACGTCTCCACAGACGATACAGAACCCTGGCTAGTCTCTGTCGGCTTAAAACCCGTTACTCTAGAGGTACGTTTAGGGGGAGGGTGCTCTGACAGCAACTTATCCCAAAGTGGGACGTTGTCACATTGAAGTGACTTATGTGCGACAATGGTAGTATAGGCCGACATTTGTTGTCTGACCTCTCTCAACGCTACCGCCGCGGTCTTGTCATTGTCACACAGGACTTTATTGGCTAATTGGGAGCAAAATGAACAATTAAGTGTAACCCAGAGACCCCTTGAACGGTCTAGACATCTAACACACCTTATGCAAAGGGTATGCGCAAAAATTGGGATACCCGCGCAAGTAGGGGTAATGCACAGGGCAAAAACTGGGGCCACATTAGCCATGACAGAGACTGGTGTGAGGAACTACCGCCGGGTCTGTATTGGTCCGCCGGAGCTCAGCTCTGGAAAAATAAAGAAAAATTTCCAGGAATTAATGCTCATAAGGTTAACCCAAGTGTTCGCATACAAGTGTTAATAACCCGCCGGGTAACGGGATGCAAAGACACAGCTAACACATCTCGCCACGCGGCTGGGTGTAAAGAGGCTAAACAAATCTTCTTAGCTAAAGAACATGAAGAATACCCTCTGATATAATGGTCCAGTATGGCACTTATAGTCTGTAGGAGGTGGTGACTGTCTCAAGATTCAATTTTGTAACAAAGCCCCCCCTCATAAAGACGCCGGCCCTTGAAATATTTTAGTAGAATAGCCCAGGGCAGGAATATACGAGATCTGATTTTTTAACGAATTGTCCCAAACGATCGTCGTAAAAATAGAAGGCGGCGATACTGAAAGTATCACCCAATTAAGGTTAATCGAAATTGAATTTGTTTATAAATTCCTTAGTTCCTCTACTTAGGGGCACCCGCCGGGTGTGGAAATCGATTTGGTTAAACCTCACTGATCCTTCAATTGCCGTAAGAGTAAAGGCAGCGATACACAGAGTATCACTCAAATGGATTGGTTAACTATAAGAGACCTAAGTCGTTTTATCCCACCCTGCTCAGGTGCACCCGCCGGGTGAGAAGTCTAAAAGTTAACCCCACAAGTTCCTGACCCCACTTCTTTGTAAAAGATCGCCGGGGAGGAACGCCTAAACAACAGCTAGGTTTTCCCTGTGGTTGTCGTAAACCAGGTAGAAAAACCTATAAAAAACGAGTGTTCTCAAGAACGTCGTTTCTTTATATATATCTAAATATATATGTAAGGATGGGTACAGCCATCCCGCCGGGAATTTTAAAGGAGGCCTGAAACCAGGCACCCACAGAGACGCAGTCCTGGAGAGCCACAGACACCTCCCCACGCCGGGGAACCAGCCAGAGTTAAAAACCACGTGTGGCCCAACACTGCTCATCGGTCAGGATTTTTCATGGTGAAACCGAGAAAAACCCGCCGGAAGGCAAACCCCACCCTGAACAGACACCATCTGAACAATACGACACGAGGAGAGACACGCACGACTAACCAAGGTCACAACATAATCCGTGGAATTAGCCAATACACAACTAAACCAGGAAACAAATATAGTCCGAGGAATTAGCCAATACACAACTAAAACCCGGATACACATGACACAGTAGGGCATATTTAAAAATAAATAATAACACTAGACATGTGGCAAAGCTACGAGCGGCTGGCTAGGCCTAGGTAGACGGCATGAAAATAGTTGAAATATAAACACACACTGGAATATCACAACAGGAACCACCGCCAACACACCACCGAAGCGATAACTTCCCACCCCGGGAAGCCTGACACGGACCCAGAAAAAACTTCACTAAGTGAAGAAAAATACGCTGGGAACGTCAGCAAACACACAGCTTACCTCATCAGAAGGATAAAAGGCAGCAATAATTAACGCGTAATGAAAGCCGCCTGCATCACCAACTAACACAACTGTGAAAAGTTCACGTGTCCACAATAGGACCACGAGGGTACATCCGAAATAGATGCCCCATACATACGACCCAAAATACACTGCACGCGGGCAACCAGCCCAGGACACTCCTGCTACGCCTATCCTAACCTTACTCGATACATCCCAGAGTAAACAAATGAGAAAAAACTCACTAGGGACGCAACGAATGCGGAACCAGCGGAGCCTAAAAGGTACGTCCGGGCAGGCTGAGCGCAGAGCAAAGAAGGAGGAATGACGCCTGATTCAGCGTCTGGTCAGAAATCCACACAAGTACATCCACGATATGATGGAAAGCTTATTGGATAGTTATTCTTATTTTCTTTTTGTTTTTATTTTTTACGAAGTTTTTTCGTAGTGAGAACCCAATTCATAATGACTGAAGCCATGAGTGAGGTCGCGTGCGCTCATGATGAAGGCTCCTCAGTTTTTAAATGCTCTGCGCGGTAGATTCAAACTACGGCGGATTAGTGTTTGAAGAGGATGCCTTATGTAATAGGCATGTTCGTCAATGATGGAGGGGCCACTGATAAATAAGGTCCTGTAAATTGCTTTAAATTGCCAGAACGTTCCTCAACGGGTCCCGCAGCCAAAGGATTAGGAATGGTTACAATGGTGAAATAAACCAGTAATCAATAAAATTAATAATAATCCATAAACAATAATCAATAGTTTAACGAGCGTAAACAAGCTGTAACCGTAGTCGCCGGTATGGCGGCCGCACAATCGAACAAGTCTAGGTCACAAGATCAAACAAACAATTTCATTTTCCACCTTAAACGATACAAATTTGATGTACAATGTTCCAGTCTTCACCCATCGCAAGATAAGAGTGATTACTGACTCTAATATAAATATAATCTAGATTAGGCCATTTAATTGCGAAGATGTGTAGGTTGGCCTACAGAAAGAGATAAAAGAGGACTTCTGAAATGACACCGGCAGTGTCATTTCAGGCCTCTCGGAGAATGAAATAACAATCCTGGGAGGGGACCTGAATGGTAACATGGAGCATCTGCAGATGGATACGAGGGAGTACATGGAGGAAATGGTTACGGAAGGAGGAATCTGGAAGGCAAATATATACTGGAGTCCTGAGTTGCACTCAACATGGTTGTGTGTAACATTTAGTTCAAGAAAAGATAGAGCCATCTGGTCACATTTAACTCTGGGGTCTCCAGTAGCCAGATAGATTACTTCTTGGTTAACAGGAAACACTGGAAACTGGTTCGGGATGTAAAGGTCATCCCGAGCGAAGAATGTATCCTCCAGCATAAGCTACTTGTGTGCGACATGAGCTTATACAGAGATCCTGAGCGCAAGAAGGTATACTGTACATGTCCAAAAAGGAGAGTGTGGCTGCTGAAGAACAAGGAAATTAAGGATAGGTTTCATAGTGAACTGGAGGAAATTAATAGAAATAAGGAAGCTAACCCTAGCGATGTAAATAGTCAATGGAATTTCCTTAAGTACTGTATAGCCTTCTCACTGCCACTGACAAAGTCTGTGGGAAAACAAAGGGTCACCCCAGGAATAAGACCTGGTGGTGGAACGATGAGGTGCTGTGCAAGAGAAAAGGAGATGCTTCAAAGCATGGAAGGGAGGCAGTAAGGAGGAATACCAGGCAGGTAAACGAACTACCAGAAGAGTTATTTACAATGCTAAAAAAGGCATTAAGGACCTGGTCCTCGAACAAGTGTGTAACACTGACAATCCCAATGGGATCTTCAACCTGG
This sequence comes from Paralithodes platypus, assembly GCA_032716605.1. Taxonomy (NCBI): domain Eukaryota; kingdom Metazoa; phylum Arthropoda; class Malacostraca; order Decapoda; family Lithodidae; genus Paralithodes; species Paralithodes platypus. Next base: position 31,539,048 of record CM064503.1, on the reverse strand, counting down.
CTAGGCGAGTTAAAAATAACAGTAGGGATATTATAGGTGAACAGTGTGTTAGAAACGATAATGGGAAGATTGTGTATGCAGAAGATGAAATCAGAGAGGCATGGAAGACACACTATGAATGATTACTAAATGTAGAGTTTGAAAGGGATAAGGAACAGCTTAAGCTCGGTGCACACATGCACGAATTAACGTCCCGTCCGTCCCCAACCCCTTAATTCGCCGTGCCTAGGCGGCGTCCTTTTTGTGCAGCATAAAATGGTCCGTGTGGGTCGGGGCAACTGCCAGAAAACGTGTTATGTCGGGGACACCCACAGGACACGTATGGACACACACGGGAGCAGTCGTCGTCTAGAAGACGACTGCTTCCGTGTGTGTCCGTGTGTGTCCCGTGGGTGTCCCGGCAAAAAAACGTTGGAACGGCCCTAGTGGCCATCGTGGCCACGTGGGGCCTCCAGATTGATGCCGTCCTGCCCATTTTCTTGGTTAAGGACGGACGTGACGTTAATTCGTGCATGTGTGAACCGAGCTTAAGTATCGAAAAAACAATATCTAGCACCAGCTGTAGTGAGCGACGCAATCAATAAAATGAAGGACGGTAAAGCTCCAGGGTGCTCTGACATTGTCGCTGAAATGATAAAAGCCTCAGGGGAGACTGGTGTCAGCTTAGTAACCGAGATGATAAACACCATTATTAAAGATGAGAAAATCCCCGAGGATTGGCACAAAAGTGTAATAGTAAATATATACAATGGAAAAGCGGATGCGCTAGACAAAGGCAATTATAGGGGCCTGACAATGCTTGACCAAATCATGAAGGTCTGTGAGAGTCATTGAGGGTTTGATTAGGCAAAGCATCTCTATTGATGATATGCAGTTTGGTTTTATGCCAGGACGTGGTACAACCGATGGTGTCTTCATAGTCATGCAGATACAGAAAAGATACTTACTAAAAGGCAGGGATCTTTACAGTACTTTGTGTTTGTAGCCCTGGAGAAGGACTTTGACAGGGTGCCTAGAGATGTTGTGCAGTGGGCTATGAGGAAACTTGGTGTGGAAGAGTGGCTGGTGCATGTGATAATGAGGATTCGCGAACTGCGGTGAGGGTGAAAGGTGTAGTGAGTGAGGAGTTCACAGTCCGTGTTGGAGTTCATCAGGATGCAGTGTTAAGCCCCCTCTTTATTATGGTTCTGGAGGCACTGTCTAGAAATTTTAGATCCGTACTCCCATGGGAACTGTTTTATGCAGACGATTTAGTCCTAATAGCTGACAATGTGCAAGATGTTGAGACCAAATTCAGAAGATGGAGAGAGGGCATGGCGAGCAAGGGTTTAAGAGTCAATATTAACAAAACCAAGGTTACGCATTGTAGATTGAGACAAGGCAATGTGGAAAAGAGCGGTGCATACCCATGTACAGTGTGTGGAAAGGGTGTGGGCGCTAACTTGATTTGGTGTAGCGTGTAGTATCTGTCAATGTTGGGTGCACCATGGGAGATAAGCGCTGTAGTAGAATAAAAGGACCCCTGCCGAAGGATAAGTCAGAAATCGAGAAATTGGAGTGCATAGTGTGCAAGGGCGAGCTGGTGTTAAAGGATGATCCTGTGACTGTAAATTTTGGAAATGAGTTATCGGAGCTGGTGGACAAGTTTTGTTACTCTGCCGGTGGCGGGGCCGAGGCTGCCACTGTCGCTAGAATTAGATGTGGCTGGGGGAAGTTCAGAGAACTGCTTCCAATTGTGACCATGAAAAGAATGCCTCTCCCCTTGAAGGGAAAGGTGTATGCCTCATGTGTTAGAAGTGCAATGACGTATGCCTCAGAAACACAGGCCGTTAAGGTAGAGGATGTCAACAGAATAGAACGTAATGAGATGAGAATGGTGAGATGGATGTGCGGGGCCAAACTGCAGGACAGAATAACAAATGATGAGCTGAGGAGACGTTTAGGTATAAAGAGTATTAGCGAGGAGATGCGTAACAAGTAGACTGGGATGGTATGGGCATGTGGAGAGAATGAATGAACAAAATTGGGTGAAAAGATGCAGTTCTGTCATTGTGGAGAGAGCTGCACCAAGGGGTGGGCCGAGGAAGCCCTGTCATCGGATCATACGTGCCAATCTCAAATCCAAAAACTTGACAAGTGAAGCAGCCCTTAACAGGGTTGCCTGGAACGCCGCCATTAGAACAAGACTCTGAAATAAACTGCCCGTATATCCTTCCTTTTGACGGGTTCCTTTTGATGTATTCGCCGCTCTTCTAGCGGCACCAAGGAGCGCGACGCCCCCCGTTATGGGTGGTGATTTGGTGCACTGTTTGAAGCGACAGCTCGCTCCCTTGCGAGGATGGGCTCGTCTGGCACTTTTTGCAGTTCGACATCTAGGGCTCTCTTGAAGTTGTCTAACGAGATGTCCCTCATGTCTCTTACTCGCCGTGGGAGTTTGTTGAAGAGACGTGGGCCTCTGTGTGATAACCAGCCCTCTCGCAGAGAGCCCATAGCACCCCTGTTATTCATCCGGGGGATTTCGCATTCCCAGCCTCTCCTATCACTGAATTTCATGACTATCGGAGTATGTAGGTTTGGTACTAAACCCTCTGCGATTTTCCACGTGTATATTATCAGGTAACGTTCTCTTCTACGTTCCAGTGAGTACAGATTCAGTGCTCTTAAACGCTCCCAATAGTGTAGATGTTTTATCGAACTTATATGCGAAGTGAAATTTCTTTGTACACTCTCCACGTCATTTATTTCACCTGCTTTGCATGGGGATGTTAATACGCTACAGTATTCAAGCCGCGGTAGCACTAGAGATTTGAAGAGCGTTATCATAGGCAATTCACCGCGTGTTTTAAAAGTACGCAGAATCAAACCCGTTAGACGTTTCGCAGCCGCCACTTTGACCTGGTTATGTACTTTGAAACCCATATTTTCAGACATTAATACCCCAAGGTCTTTCACACTGTCTTTCCGTTCTATTATGTGGTTAGATTCTGTTAAGTAATTTGTAATTTCTTTAACACCATTATTATCTCCGTACCGTATTAATTGGAATTTGTCCTCATTGAATTGCATGTTGTTTTCCCTGGTCCACTGGAACACTACATTCATGTCTTCCTGCAGTCGGCCCGTGTCCTCTTGTGTGTTTACTATCTTGCTTAATTTTGTGTCATCAGCAAAAGACGACACCGTACTGTGTCTGGTGTTGGTATCTATGTCGCAAATTAGTATGAGGAACAGAAGGGGCGCTAGCACTGTTCCTTGGGGCACTGAGCTTTTGACATCCGAAGGCTCAGAAGTTACTTGGTTTACTGCTACCGATTGTTTTCGGTTTACGAGGAAATTGTATATCCACCGTCCGATTTTCCCAGTTATACCTTTTGCTTTCAGTTTGTGGGCTATTATACCATGGTCACATTTATCAAATGCCTTAGCAAAATCGGTGTAAATGACATCCACGTTTTTCTTTTCTTCTAGCGCTTTAAGAATTTTGTCATAGTGTTCCAAAAGTTGTGAGAGACATGATCTTCCCGCTCTGAACCCATGTTGACCGGTGTTGTGTAGTTCATTTGTCTCCATGAATGTTGAAATTTTGCTTCGCAGGACTCGCTCGAAAACTTTAATGATGTGAGAGGTTAGAGCTACCGGGCGGTAGTTTTTTGGTAGTGCTTTACTCCCTCCTTTATGGAGTGGGGCAATTATTGCGTTTTTCAAGCTATCTGGTATGTCACCAGTGTCTAGACTCCTTCTCCACATTATAGCCAGGGGTTTTGAGAGGTTTTCCTTACATTTTTTCATTAGGATCGAATTCCATGAGTCCGGGCCTGGTGCCGAGTGGGATGGCATGTTGGAAATGGCCTCTTCTATGTCTTTTGGACCGAAATCAATATCCAGTATCTGAGGGGTTTCTGTGGGGGAGGTTTCCATGAAAAATATATTTTGGTCTCTGATGACTTTTGTTTCATCAGGCTCACTGAATGCCATTTCATACTGCCTGCTTAAGAGTTCGCTCATTTCCTTTTTGTCCCCTGTGAAAGAGCCGTCCCCTTTGCTCAGTGGGCCGATGTTTGATGTTGTTTTAGCCTTTTGTTTGGCGTATGAAAAGAAGTATTTGGAATTTTCCTTTATACCTGCAATAGCTTTCCTCTCCTCTTCCATATCATACCATATGTTGTAGTTCATATGATATTCTTAGCCTTTGTTCAATTTCCACAATTTCTCTATCTATTTCGACCTTTTGCCTATCCTGTAGATTTTGATGTGTGCGTCTTTGTGTGAGTAATTTTCTTCTTCTGTACAGCCTCCTCCTTTCCCGATCTTGTTTGCTTCTTCGTTTTGTTTGTCTTGCAGGTATATGGTGGCTACAGATTTGGGTCATGGTTTCTGTTATTAAGACTAGACATTCTGCTGGTGTCAGGTTATCCATTAAATCTTCCCAGTCTATTTCCTCCATTTCTTGATTTACCTCTTCCCACCTAATATTTTTGTTATTGAAGTTAAATTTACTGAAGGGGCCGGGGTTTTTTTCTCGATTCTGAGGTTGTCTGTACACTTTCTAAGGTTGTTTTGATCTCAATTAATTTATGATCTGAGTATGTTGTGTCCGATATGTTAATGCTGTGTACTAGAGAGTCGTTGTTAGTGAAGACCAGGTCTAAGATATTGTTTTCCTGTGTGGGTTCAGCAATATGTTGGGTAAGACTAAAAAAATCACAAAGTTCAAAAAGCTCTCTCGTATTAGTATTTGCTTCTCCGGTGTTATTTGCCACTAACTGGTTTTCTAGTTGTCTCCATTTAATGTTTGGTAGGTTAAAGTCTCCTAGCCATATAATATTTGGTGTTGGGTTCCCCAGGGTTTCCACTTCTGATTTTATTTTGTTGAGCTGGGTTTTGAATTCTTCTCGGGATGAGTCTGGAGGCCTGTATGTAACAATAACTGCTAAATTTAGGGATTCTATTTTAACTCCAAGTATTTCCACCACATCATTACTGTTATTTAGGAATTCAGTACATATCAGTGAGTCATGTATGTACAAGGCTACACCTCCATGTGATCTATGCGTTCTGTCCGCCCTATGTAGGTTGTAACCAGGAATCCATACCTCACTATCTTCCTGATCTTTAATGTGAGTTTCTGTGAGAGCCGCAAATATAGCGTTTCCTTCTTCTAGCAGGCCCCTAATAAATAGTACTTTGTTCGTGGTTCTATTTTTTAGGCCTTGGATATTTGCAAACAAGATTGGGGAGGGATTTTTTGGAGTACAGTAAACCCTCGCTATCTCGGACCTCTAGAAGTCGGAAACCCGGACTACTCGGACTGGCATCGGCCTCTCGGAAAGTTCGCCGTATATCTCGGAAAATTCCGAGATGTAAGGGGAATACTCCGAGGGCCCACATGGTCTGTCGGACAGGTGTCATATATCTCGGAAAATTCCGAGATCTAAGGGCAAATTCTGAGATCTAAGGCTACAGTGAGGTGGAGAAGGACAGTGAAATGGAGAAGGAAAGTGATATTTATAATATATGTCTGCTGGATACTGTACAGGTACTGTAATTTATCTTGAATCAAAGTTGTTAGTGATAGGGAAGTCTCCGTTTTCTCTGGTGGCTCGGACTCCCTCTTCCAATTCGGACATTTTCCTCTCTTAAGTCGGACATAAGTCGGACTTCGGACATCTCGGATTTTCGGTCATCTCGGACTGGGTCTTCCCCCAATTAGTCCGAGATAGCGAGGGTTTACTGTACTATGTGTACCTAATAGTCTTCGGGATGTATTGGCCACTCTTGGGAGGCCAGGAGGTGCTCGAGGTGTTCTATGTGCTCTTCCATCTCCCTCAGTCTCTTCATCTTCATCTGCCCTTTCCCTCCTTGCCTTTTTCCTCTGTGGAGCACTCCGTCTTAAAATTTGATGTATGTATGTATGTATGCACAGCTCTCCCCACGTTCACAGTGCGGCATTTCCTCACCCAGTTCTGATCATCTATTCTCTCCACATGTCCAAACCAACCAAGTCGGCTTGTGCGCATCACTTCACTGACATTCCGAATGCCCAGGTATGCCTTCTCAATACCTTGCTCGATACCCCGTCCCTGAGATTAACCCCACACATCCATCTCACCATTCTCTTCTCATTCCGTTCTATTCTATTGATATCCTCTGCTTTAACCGGCCATGTCACCGAGGCATAGGTCATCACACTCCTAACACATGAGGCACCGTATATACATTCCCTTTAAGGTTGGGTGGGAGCCCTCTCATAGTCAGGAGTGGCAGCAGCTCTCTAAACTTTCCCCAGCCACTTCTGACTCTAGCAATGGAGCCAGCTTCAGCGACACATCCGGCGGAAACCGTATCGCGCAGGTAGCGGAACTTATTCACACATTCCAGCGTTACACTGTCGAAATCAACACTAACAGGGCCTTGGGTGGGGCTTTGGTTTCCCGGGCATTTCCACACCCTCCTCAGCTCCTTCCCTTAGAGTGGCTTTGGTCACCTAGGCTTTAGTGGTAAGCAGGGAGGGTTCTGTGGGGCGCTCGGTTATGGCCTTGGCCTTGCTCGGGACCTTGGGGCTGCTCGGCCAGACGGCCTGGGGAACAACAACAACAACAACAACAGCCGAGTCATTTAACACAAGATTTCCCTTGCACACTGCACATTCAAAATCTACAGTATGATTCTTGTTAAAGGTCCTCTAGCTCCACTACATCTATTGTGTACCCAGTCACTACATACGCAACATTGGATTGAGTCCACTACATCTCTTGTGTACCCAGTCACTACATACGCAACATTGGATTGAGTTACTGTACTTCCCACACACTGCGCATGGATAGTCGCCGCTTCCTTCCATAGTTCCACGCCCTACTCCACTAATCATGACCTTTGTTTTATCAATGTTAAATGTTAGGCCCATATTTGCCATACCCTCCCTTCAGCTTTTGAACTTTGCCTCTGCTTCCTGCGCACTATCTGCGATAAGAACTTGATTGTCTGCATATTAAAATGTAAAACTTGCAAACTAAACAAACCAAAATTGGGACAAGGACAATATAAAGTCAAATTAAATTATCAAAATCGCTATGTGGAAACAACGCTTACTAAAATGAAATCTATGAAATAACAGCTCCCATGGGAGTCCTGTCGCAAAGTCGCTTGACAGAGCCTCCAGGACCATCACAAACAGTAATGGGCTAAGCACTGAACCTTGGTGAACTCCAACTTTCACTGGGAACTCTTCGCTCAGGCCCCCATTCACTATAACTGCTGCCTGTGACCCCTCATACATTCTCATTATCACACGCACTAGCCACTCTTCTACTCCAAGTTTTCTCATAGCCCACTGCACTACTTCCCTGGGCACCCGGTCGAAGGCCTTCTCCAGGTCTACAAAAACTAGGTATAACTCCCTGTTTTTCTCTAAGAACCTCTCTTGCAGTTGCCTAAGAATGAAGATAGCATCAGTTGTGCCACGTCCCGGCATAAATCCAAACTGCATGTCGCTGATGGCAACACTTTCCCTGATCATGCATTCAAAGACCCTTTCGCTGACTTTCATTACTTGATCGAGCATTTTCAAACCCCTAAAGGAGTCAACCTTGCCTTTGTATATATTTACCAACACACTTTTCTGCCACGCATCGGGAATTTTTTCCTCCTTTATGATAGCATTAATCAGCTCCGTGAGGACATTGACCAATTTTACCCCAATATCTCCAGCTGCTTTTTGCATGTCGGCGACAATGCCGGAGCTCCCAGCGGCTTTCCGGACTTAATTTTATCTATAGCACTTTTAACAGTGTCGTACCCTATCAAAGGCTGAGGGCCTTGTAATGGGGCTGCAGTGCTGAGCTGTTCTCTTTTCCATTCAAACTCCACATTAAGCAGTCTTTCATAATATTCCTTCCAAGCCTCTCTGATTTTTTTTTCTGTGTAAACAGTCATGACACTGTCATTATTTATGCATCTTATCTTCTATATCTATATACTCAGGCACATGCCCCATAGCTGGGGGTGGCTGACTCGAGACAGAGCCTGAACTGGGATAACACAACAAAAAAACACAAATTCGCACATATCTAGGTCGCCCAGGAAAAGACCCAGAGACCCAGGCCCATTTGGGGTCCCTAGCAAGATTCCCAGGTCCTAGACCTCCCGGAGAGGTTCCGGTCTCAGCATCCAGGCGTACCCTTCATATTTACCGGCTCCCCAGGCCAGGTGCCTGACGGACTATTATCTAGTCCAACTGGCGCCCGACCCCCTCTCCCAAACGACCGTATTCTCACTTTTGTTCATTTTCAATTCATTCCTATTTACAGTATTACCACTTCCCTTGCCTGATCTATAGTCATTCCTATATCTTCCAACGCTTGTACTACACATTATCTCTATCTCAATGGAGGTCTTCCTACCCCTCTACCTCCCCTTGTATCTGACTCACATTTTCTTTTTGTAAGCCTTTCATCTTCCATTCGCTTAACATGTCCATACCAGCACAACACCCTTCTGTCCGCTCTGGCCAATAAATGTTCCTACTGCCCCACTCTCCTACGTATCTCTTCAAACCTCAATCTGTCTCTACGAGTCACTTCACACATACACCTCAAGCAGCTTATCTCTATCACATCCAGCTTTCTTCTCTCCTTTGCCTTCAGAGCCCATGTCTCACTCAACCCCATACAACACTGTTGGTACAAGTCACAGTGGCCGAGCACACTAAGTCACCATACTCTAGTCGCTTGACCCAGGTAGTGCGGGTTCGATCCCAGCTACCTGCCGGTGAGGTTTCTGTCAAAAACTTTCCGGGCTGTGGAGGTTAGGTGTGGATGCGCCACCTCTGGGTTCCACCTGGTTCCCTGCCCACATCCTACCCCTTCTTGGGGTATGTAGGCACCCTTGTGGCAGCCAGAGTCAAATCTGGATAAGTTAGGTTAACCCTCCAGCCCCGGCTATGTATTATATATATATTCCTCGAAACCCGGGTGTTTTGGCCGAAAAACGTCTAGGCTAGGCTACCGTATATTCGTTAATCAGACTGCTTCCCGCATTCCCGCGCATCCCCAAGCGTAGCTGTGTTATTTACCTGTAGAATGGCATTAAGTAGAGCTCTCTAAGTCAACTGGTTGAGCTGTGATGATGATTTCATTGGAGATAACTTTATGGCCAAAACAGCCACTTTACACCACTTTTCGATACTTAACAACAACATACAGGCACACACGAACAAGCGACGCTCTCCTTCTTGTGGCCGGAGATGCGGGGCGTCGGTCCAGCCGGCTGTTGTTTACATGCGTCGGACCGACGCCTCGCACACGAAGCTCACAGGCTTTCAACCACTGGGCGTTCAAGAGGCCTTCCGGGTACCTGTTATATGCTTTTTTATGGGCGTTCAAGAGCCCTTCCGTGGTGAGAGGGTTAAGGAATTGCGAATTTTCAGCCTCTTTGGCTGCCAGCTCTAAATAAACCGATTATTATTATAACTATCCCTAGATACATTGCACCTTTAGATTTCATTCCGAGATTTATCACCTTCCACATACAGTACTGTACTGTACTTCCCATTGCTCTGAAAACTTTCCTTCCTTCACATACTCTCTGTTTTACCTCCGTATCCATACATTCCTATATCATATTTCTAACGATTTCTTTATTTAACATACTGTATACTTAAAAATTTGTCACTCTCTGTTTTACCTCCGTATCCATACATTCCTAGAGCATATTTCTAACGATTTCTTTATTTAACATACTGTATACTTAAAAATTTGTCATACTCTCTGAGAGTAATATTTGAAAAACGTCAGCATCAGAGAGAGAGTGACTGAGTGAGAGAGTGAGTAAGAGAGAGTGAGAGTGAGAGACTGAGTGAGAGTGAGAGAGTGAGTGAGAGGTAGGGGAGGTGTGGCAGAGTGGTCTTGCCACTGGACTGGTAATCCAATGGACCCGGGTTCGAATCCCAATATGTCAATGGGAAGATATTATTGGGATGGAATTTGTGCTGTACCTAGTTTCAGTGCATTACCACAGCACACCAAAATGCCAAAACAAAATACCCTCATTGTTCCCTGATTAAATAGCACTGTATGAATATTCCCATATTCAAAATATGCTACAGGGGGGCAATGCCTAGTGAGTTAATTGCTCAATAGGTGGCGTTCTGAGAGTGAGGGTCCGAGCCTGGGGAGTGAGACTGTGAAGCGCAGGGGCGAAGCAGCTTCAGAGATGGAGTTGGGTTCGAGCCGTGAGTAGGTGCTTCGCATGTCTCACTCCCTAGACTGGAACAAGACCTCACGGGCCTCACCGTGTTCAGTGGTAGAGTGTAAAGGCTATCAACCTATGCCCGAGAGGGAGTAGTTGGAATATAGAAATAAAATAAAATAAAAAAATAAAAAATAAAAGATAAGATAGATATTCGAACCCGACTCCGTCTTCCATGAGCCATGGAGAAGAGCGTACACTCGCCAAGTCACTCCACTAAGCACACACACACATTATGAATGTTGAACACACGGTATAAAGTCATTCAGGCCCCTAGTTTTACCGGCTCTAGTAACTTCAACCTCCCACCCTAGTCACTCCGGGCCCCACCCAATTCAATCCGGCCTCCCTGTATATAAACCATGGATGAAATATATGAAAGATGTAGTCAATTATATTCAGTTTAGGAAGGAATTGTGATACCGGTAGTTAAGAGACTAAATCAAGATACTGTAGACTGTACTCTTTTGATTTCCTGAGGGCCTTCTAAAACTGAATAAAATCATCTAGGCAAATGACTTCTACAGTACTTGGTTAACAAAGGCGGCTTTCTAGGGCCTTTCCTAGCTGATGCTGAGAGGATTGGGTTCTAGTCATGTGGTGATGGACTGGTCTATCAGAGTGAGAACTGAGCGATCTCTGCCATACCCATAGCTTACTCTGACTGTTCCTTTACCTTATATATTTTCTAGATCTCAAGTGACGGCGTCTTTTCCGTGGATTGACCTCCCAATCTACCAAGATTGGAAGCCAAAGCGTCACATTTTTCCCTTGCCCCTCAACTTTCTCTTCATAATTGCTGAGGGGCACAGGGCCCTGGGTGGGGCTTTGGTTTCCCGGGCGTTTCCGCACCCTCCTCAGCTCCCCGCCATGGAGTGGCTTCGGTCACCCAGGCTTTATTGTGGTCGGCAGGGAGGGTTCTGTGGGGGCGCTCGGTTATGGCCTTGGAATTGCTCGGGGCCTTGGGGCTGTTCGGCCAGGCAGCTTGGGGAACAACAACAACAAAAACAACAACAACAGTACTTGGTTTTGAAGAACCAAATGGCTTGAAGAAACATGAAGCAAAGTTACTTTTGAGCATTACCTTGTATAAAATCACATTTTGATCATATCTAACTCTTCATGTGTGTGTGGTATGGGGGCGAAGTTTGAGGAAAGGGGTCTTATTTTAGGACTCTCATATCTTACTTTTTTCATTTTTAGTAGTCAAACTGGGTTGGATACTGAACTGGTCTCCTCACAAAAATCCCAAACCCCCAGTGCTGGGATTGAACTCGGGACAAACCATTTACTAAAATGGCACTATAACCATTGTGACAATAGAGGTATCACACTTGTCTGAATTATTTCAGTCAAGTGAGTTTTAAATGTGTCGGCCAGAGTGGACAGAAGGGTGCTGAGCTGGTATGGTCATGTTGAACGAATGGAAGATGAAAGGCTTACAAAGAGAATATAGAAGTCAGATTGACAGAAGGGTGCTGAGCTGGTATGGTCATGTTGAACGAATGGAAGATGAAAGGCTTACAAAGAGAATATAGAAGTCAGATACAAGGGGAGATAGAGGGGCAGGAAGACCCCCATTGAGATGGAGAGACTGTGTAAGACAAGCTTTGGATGATAGAGGAATGACTATAGATCAGGCAAAGGAAGTGGTAATAAACAGGAATGAATGGAGAATGCTTGTGAATAGATGAGTGAACACGTGGTCATTTGGGGGAAGGGGTCGGGCGCAAGTTGGACTAGATAATAGTCCATCAGGTGCCTGGCCTGGGGAGACGGTTTATATGAAGGGTGTGCCTGGAAGTGTGGTGGGCGGGCTTGTGGTTTCGGTTCTGCTGCATGTCTGCCTGCTGAGATTGGAACCTCTCCGGGTGGTCGGGGGCCGGGTGAGTGCTGGAGGGACCTTGGTGACCCTGGTCTCTGGGTCTTCTCCTGGATGACCTAGATGTGTGTGAATTTGTATTTTGTTTTTGTGTGTTCAATGTTTTCTGTTGTGTTGTCCCTATTCGGGCTCTGTCTTGAGTTGCCCCCCCCCGCCAAAATAGGAAAGGTGGGGATTGGGCCTGAGTATGTAGATAGATAGAGTTTTACATTCAAAATCTGACACTAGTTAGTACCTCTATTACATTGGCTGCGTGTCACCGCTCTGGTCTGAGATGCCCCAATGCCGTGTTTTATTATCTTGCCTTGCGAGGAGCAGTAGACCGCATGTTTCAAGGGGCATCTGGAGGGAGGGGGCTACTTGCCTTACATACACTGTTACCCAATGCATCCAAGGGAAATAGTTGTTGTATGATGATCCCCAGGCTTTCTGGCCAAGTAGCCCCAAGGTCCCGAGCAAGGCCAAGGCCATAACTGAGTGCCCCCACAGAACCCTCCCAGCTTTACCACAAAAGAATGCCCAGGTGACCAAAGCTGCTCCCAGGTGAGGGGCTGAGAAGGAGAGCGCGGAAACGCACAGGACACTGAAGCCCCTCCCACGGCCCTGTGCCCCTTAACCCATCAAGCGCGATAGGCCTCACGGAAGGGTCACCATAGGGAACGCGATAGGCCTCACGGAAGTAAGACCATAAAAAAAAAACTTCATAAACACCCCAGGGGCTCTCAAAACAAAGGATATGTCATTAGGTGAGATAATTCCCCTCTAGTACTTCCTACCACTCAGCCATATATGTTTCTCACACTCCCCCTTCCCCACCTTATTCCCCCCTCCTCAATTATCACCTATTTTTCCTCTTATTTTCATAATTTATCGGTTATTTTTCTCTCCCGCGGTAATGTAGCACAAGTGGGTTGCATAAAAGATCGTTATATAATCTTTATTTTTATTAATTTCACCACAACACCAAACACCCCCAAATGAAATTAATTAAAGTATATATGATCCACCGGGATTCGAACCTGGGTTATCACACACAGATTTTTGCCACCTTAACCATTACACCACCAGGACGGTTATAGGTTTATGCACACGCCTACGACTTATTATCCATTCTCGAATACAGTACTGGATATTAATCTAATCATGTTCATATTCCCAACCGCGCTATGGTAGCCTACTGTTTAAGTGAACACCAAACACCCCCAAATGAAATTAATTAAAGTATATACGATCCACCGGGATTCGAACCTGGGTTATCACACACAGATTTTTGCCACCTTAACCATTACACCACCAGGACGGTTAAAGGTTTATGCACACGCCTACGACTTATTATCCATTCTCGAATACTGGATATTAATCTAATCATGTTCATATTCCCAACCGTGCTATGGTAGCCTACTGTTTAAGTGAGAGGAAAGAATATTCATGGGGCACAGATCATATAGACTGGCCTCTCGACGAAATATCCCTGAACCTACTAATAATCTTTATTTTTATTAATTTCACCACAACACCAAACACCCCCAAATGAAATTAATTAAAGTATATATATGATCCACCGGGATTCGAACACAGAGACACGTCCCAGTTGCTTCAGTTGAGTCAGAGACAGCGAGAGGGGAGGGTGTGTGTCTCGCTAGCTTACGCCTGAGAATACGACCGGGTGGGGAATATTTACGATTTTCACCACCCAAATGCTTTTCCCACTTATTTTATCACTCTTCAAGGTTCATATATTCATCACATATGTAAAATAAAAGCACATTGCAAACAAATGATGCTCTATATTGTAAATATAACTAATTATGTCAGAATCCAAGGCTAGAAATTCACAAGTAAGTACAGTACCCTTGCCCCTAGGGCATTTTCGCGTTCCTTGGGTTAACAGTTATGAAGAGAAAGATGAGGGGCAAGGGAAAAATGTGACACTTTGGCTCTCAGTCTGCCAACCTAGGTTGACAGTAGAGAAGTCAATCCACGGAAGAGACACAGCCACTTGAGATCTAGAAAATACATCAGTAGAGAAGTCAATCCACGGAAGAGATACAGCCACTTGAGATCTAGAAAATATATAAGTGAAAGAAATAGTCAGAGTAAGCTATGGGTATGGCAGAGAATGTTCAACTCTCATTCTGATAGACCAGCCCATCACCAAAGTGAAATAGTTGGATCACGTACTTGTTGACAAAATATGCATCATCTGAGTCCAAAATGAGGGCAAGTCGGTGATTGTGCTTGTAGCTCTGCTTGTCTCTGAGCAAGTTGGGCGTGGTGTAGAGTCCCGCCCGGTACAAGAACTGGTGACGACACTTGATGTGATGTAAACTCTTGGTCAGGGCCTGGCTGCTAGATATGTGGGGCTGATCCAAACCCATAACCTGGAAGAATATATTTATTTATAATACAGGGTACAGTATTGTATTACAATATTTTTGTTTATCAATTTTCAATTATGCATAGTATGTGGGAGGCAGTCAGGGTGTCAACACAACAATCTAAATTACATGCATTTATATTGGTTTGGCAATTTTATCACTTCCAAGGGTATACTAACTGTGAACCATACAAAGAAGGAACTTGGTTTTATCATATTTCTTCCATTTGCAAAGAGTCAATCAGTTGTTGTTGCTGTTCCCCAGGCTGTCTGGCCGAGCAGCCCCAAGGTCATAACCGAGCGCCCCCTCAAAACCCTCCCTGCTTACCACTAATAAAGCCCAGGTGACCGAAGCCACTCCAAGGCGGGGAGCTGAAGAGGGTGCGGAAATGCCCGGAAAACCAAAGCCCCTGTGCCCCTCAGCAATTATGAAGGTAAAGTTGAGGGGCAAAGGAAAAATGTGACGGTTTGGCTCCCGATCTGCCAACCTCTAGGTTGGCAGTAGGGAGGTCACTCCACGGAAGAGACGCCATCACTTGAGATCTAGAAAATATATACAGTAAGTAAAAGGAACAGTCAGAGTAGGCTATGGGTATAGCAGAGATCGCTCAGCTCTCACTCTGATAGACCAGCCCATCACCAGTTGTTGTTGTTGTTGTCGTTCCCTAAGCTGCCTGGCCGAACAGCCCCGAGTCCCTAAGGAAGGCCATGGCCATGATTGGGCTTTCCCACAGGGCTCTCAAGGAGTGTAAATTATGTTGTTGGCATAAGTGATTGTGTAGAATGCAGTCTTCTATGATGCGTTTAACAGTATGGGGTGCCGTGATGCATTCTGGGCAGGTGTCAACGACGGAGATATCCAGTCTCTTCTGATAGCTCAGAAGAGCTGGATGGTGCCCACATCTCAGCCTGGCCAGGTGGACTCTGTCCTCGCGAGGAAGGGAGGATTCAGAAGGATAGATTACGGCCCGATTTTCGGGAGGTCGTGCCTGCAGCTGCGTGTTGTCTATGAGTGATTGGATGGAACGGCAATATATATGAGTATGGATGTGCTTCTGGAAGCTGGTTTGGGGTGGGCAGGAAGGGAGAGATGACAGTATTTGTGTGTGACATCATGTGCTGGGTGTTGTTTTGATATTCCTTGGTGTCTGGGTGTGCTGCCATGTAGTGTAGTGGGTGGTGTTGGTTTGTGGAGGCTGCAGCCAGGAATTGAGTGCCACTCATGTACAGGTGGTCTTTGACTTTGAGGATTTTGGTTTCTTGATGTAGGTGATCTGTAGGTGATCTGTAGGTGTAGTAGCTGTAAACCCTGTGATGATTTTTAGAGCTTTGTTTTGAATAGTCTGCAAGGTCTTGTGATGTGTTTCAGCTAGGTTGGAAGCTCAGGCAGGGCTTGCATATTCCATCACTGATCTTATGTATTGTTTGTATACTGAGGTGTTTGTTCCAGCCCTCCCTGAGTTACAAGAGGCTAAGGGTCACAATTTCTAGACTAGTCATAATAAATCTATCTATCTATATACTCTGGCACATAATTTTTTTTTTTTTTTTTTTTTTTTGGCTGGGGGTGGCCGACTCGAGACAGAGCCCGAACAGGGACAAAACAACACAACAAAAAATATATTTAAATAAAATAGAAAAATAAATAAATAAACTACCGTATATAATTCCCAGCTAATTTGGAATAACAATGGCAGAACAGAGGGAGAATGAAAAGCCAGACATTATCAATACAGGCATACACAAAGTGTCAGTAAACATCATACAGTACAGTACTGTATATTAGTTGAGATGCTCGAGGGAGGTTCATGGTAATAGCCGCACTCAAAGATACAGATTAATTTCACTCCAACACCAAACACCTCCCAATGAAATTAATGATAGCAAGCATGTGATCCACCCGGATTCGAACCTGGGTTACCACATACAGATTTTAAACACTTTAACCATTACACCATCAAGGCAGTTATAATTCCAAGTCTATTTATTACGACAAGTCTAGAAATCGTGACCCTTAGCCTCTTGTATATTATTGTATATCATTGTATATAATTCATTGGTACACTGAACAATAAATGAGGGAAAACACTATGCAGACATTGTGTTTTAGTCATGTAATAACTGGTTTGAAATGAGGCAAAGGTGCTTAATGAGTCCATTCAATAGCTTGTATTTGCTCAAAGAGACCATCCAAGAACAATAGGTAAAAGGAGTAAGGATTGTAAGTGACAATTACCCCTGCAAGATTTTGATATTACTGTACAGTTATGTTACAAGGACTTTTATGAATAGTCAAATGTATTCATAGGGTTAACTCCAGACAGGAGTATTAGGACGTTTTGAGTTACGATCCTATATTTATGATAAGGGTTAACCTCTTACTCGATGTAGGTAGACTTAAGGTGTCTCCTATGAGCAATAGGTTACTGTAGGTTGTATGATGATTGTAGAAGTTGTAGTGTAGAGGCTGAGTTCTCTGCTTGTAGATTGATTGATTTAATAGATAGGTATAAAAGCTGCCACCACCGATTACCATATACCTATTATATATTGATAGATATAGGTAAAGGGAATATAATTAAAGATCTCTGGTCCAAAACCACTTTGATATATTTAAGTAACAATCTGATAGATATACAGAAGTACTATAAAGTAATATAAGAGTAAACCCTAACTCAAGAGGGTATCTCTGGGTATATGTTATCACCCTGGATGTTCGATTCTATCTGCCTGCTCTCCCTATCTCTCACCTTCTCACCACCTCTAAGCCACACCTATAATTCACCTCCCGGTTACAAGATGGCTACCCGTGGTTACAAGATGGCGTTGGAGAAGGTACAGTGAGTGTCATCTCAGCTGAATATGTGTGACAGGATCTGACCAGACAATACGTCATAGGGGTGAATGATCTTCTGACCTCTGTAATGTACAGCCCCCATATAAATCTAGATACTGTAACTAAAACACCTTAAAATTATATGATAGATGGTTATAATGATTTCATAATAAATAGTATAATCTTGAGATGTAATACGCCCCCACTAAGATTCTTGCTTCCCACAGCAAGGTAGCACTTAAAATGATATGAGAGTTAAGCAAATTACAGTTTAAATGAGTAAGGTATGAATCTAACTAACTCCATACCTAGCACATTTCCTCTCGGCTCTCCTATGGTCCCCTCGTAGCCCCCTGCAACACGATTCATTATTGGCAAATGAACAATGTCTGGGTGACTACAGAATACAAAGGTAGGCCTAATAGCGAAGCAGGCGGAAGTACATGAAGCTACAATGAAAATAAAAGATGAACAGTCACCTACTGTAAGTAAATACATTGTAAGTTGAAGATAAAAATTGAAAGTGGAATGGAAATGTTCTAAGTATTTTGTTAATAAAAATAAAAAGTTATAGTAAAATTATAAAGAATGGATTACAAATTGAACAAAGCAAACACAAATGCAAAGACAATGAACAAAAAACAAAAATTTTACAAAGTAAAATACTATAGGTATTATTTTCAAACAAATTTCAATAAGAAACCCAAAAAGAACAAAAACCCAATATGCAATGAAGTTTGGAGTAAATACAAATAACAAAGCAAAGTAATATTGATATAAAATAAGAAGAACAATTAAAATATACAGCTGCAGGGGCGGTTCGTTCGTGGCCACCCCTTCGGGGATCACGGCGTCAGGCAATAGATAGATAGATAGAAAAAAAAATCCTAGGTAAAAATTATACAAATACAATTGTATAAAATAAAATAATATTCCTACCCATAGGAAAACCCACCAAATAGCAATAACACAACTCCACAAACCCGTGATATGTGTCTTAATACTATCTAGTTTATATATAAACAAAAACACAAACCCTCAACAAAAAAATCAATGTAAACTCAAGGAAATAGACACATCAATATGTAACACAGTCATCCACATCATGTGGTATGTAATATGAGTACCTTCCTATTCTGAAAAAAAAATCATTGCTCAAAATAAAATTCATAAAGGAATTGACACATCAATATTTAACACAATAATCCACATCCCGTGGTATGTAATATAATACCTTCCTAATCTGGAAAAAAATCATTGCGCAAATAACATCACATAGAATATTCAACTAAAATTGTAATAACTCTTTTCAACCGGGAGCTACCCATTTTTCAAAATAATGCATTTCCTATGGCCAATCTTAGGAAAATATAGAATACATTCACACACTCAACGTTGCAAATAAAATTATTACAAGGTAGTGCAAATCAATTCTAAAATAAATTCCATAAACCCCAAGAAAATCCTAAGGATTCACACTCGAACCCCTCCAAGAAATTTTCTCTTAAAATAAAATCATGTCGAGTTATATATAATACCTTACAACATACAGATATTAATAAATCATACATGTACAGTACAAACTTAATTCACCAAGAAAATGTATCTCCCCATAACACTACACAGAAGTCATATTAAATACCATAGACCGTATAGATATTAATAAATTAACTCCTAGCTTTTTATTTTATCATAAACTCATAACAGAATATACTAATATTTTCCTTCTCCATATGGCCGTTCTCCTCGAAGACCATGAAAACAAAAAATTCAATATATTCTGATAATTTTCTTCAGTTTCCAAAAGCACTCTCTAAAACAAAATATTTTCCAAGAGCATTTCCTTTTCAATGATAATACTGCCACAACAGGGAAATCCAACATTCATATTAGCCAAACTATTCAATGTTTCAGGCAAATATAACAAATATATAGACTCCCTGGGCAAAAACAAATAAAAAGTAACTTAGAAAAGACCCCTAAAAAAAAAAATAGTCCCAAATTAGCGAACGAAAATCTACCGAAATATACAGCGCTTGACTGTAGCCAGAAGGCAGAAACGAATACAGTACACTTAAATGGAAATTTTTTTTTTTTTAGGAAATCATAATACAGTACTAAGAAAACAAAATTCAGAATAAAACTGAACGAAAAAAAAAAAAATTGAACGACTCCAAAAAGAATACACCAAGAAAATATCAATCAATCAAACTTCCAAAATTCAATTCAAAATAAACTCGAAAAAAAAAAATTGAACGAGTGCATTTCGGTAGAGTCCACAATTTGGACAAAAAGATGGTAATTAAAACTCGAAAATTAATCTTTACAGAACTCGCACTCAAATGAAAACAATAGTATTGACCATCGGGTTAATAAAAGACATAATATAGGCCTACTAGCGAGTGAAAGAAAACAAATTAAGATGGAATGTCAAACTCGTTAGAAATTTACAATAGATGTTAAGAGAAATTAAAATCACACTGTACGTACAATAAAGATGTTAAAATTACGCACTTATAAGAAAAACAAAAACAAATGACAAATACCTTCGCACCCATGAGCGAGAAGAGAATACCGAGGTCGATACAGCCAAAACCTTGGAGGCCGCTCGAACGCACTCGTAAATTTATTGTAATTAAAATAATTAACAAGAAATGAACACTAAATTCACTTTAAAACCTCAGATGTATTAAAAAAACTAAATTAACTCAACCGCTTAGATCAACTTGCGGGTTTAAGAAACTTAGGAAAAATTAATGAATATTACTGACTTGGGAAAATAACCCCTATAAAGTCTCAAAAAAGAATGTTATCACTTAGGAATAACAATTTAATACAGTAATAACATCTGGGAATCACCGCATACCGCACACACTTATACACATCGCAAGGGTGACAGGAAGACTGACTAAGTGCGACAGTGCGTTTGCCCACCCTATCCCTTGACGGGTCAGGGGGTCGCGGTGAGACATGATCCATATGAGGATACAGATATGAAATGACATGATGAGAAATTGGAGTTTTGACTGAACGACATGATATTTTGACCGTCATGTCACTGACGATTTGACATGTGTTAGAAAGCACAAATTGCCCAGGCAGGCTCATTGTATGAGTCATATTTAGAAAAATGAATTTATCTCGCTAGACATGCGGGAAACAATTGACCGTAATATATAGATGTTTGATATACACTGTACACACCTTTAACCCGTTGAGCCCCGGCTAGTTATAATATTTTGTTCACCCCAGTCCCAAGCCATTTTCACTTATTTTGTTTTGTTTGCTAAAATGGAAGACAAGGATGAGAAATGGAAAAAAAAAAAAAAAATTACCTCTGACATTTTTTTTTGGGGGGGGGGGAGCCTCAAAAAAATGTGTTGAGCCAAAATGGAAGAGAATGGTGAGAAATGAACACACAAATAAAAAAAAACTCATTTCGGTCATTTGGGGGGCGGGGGGGGGGGGTTTCAATAGTTCGTGTCCCCCGCATGACCACCCGCCCGGGAGCAGTAGGGTAAAAACTGAGTATGGCATTGTACGGCATACATCCTAAGGAGTATCTCACATAAATCTCAAGCCTCTAGCTCCCATACGACCGGAGTAATGAAGGTTCAAATTGGCGGTGAACTAGGGGTGTAAACTATCCCCACTAAGCCCACCACCACCAGCCGTGCGGCTGTCTCGGCCCGCTCACACCTACTGGCCCGGCTCCCACACACACTACGGTACCTCCCCCTCCTATTCTCCCGCCATTTCCTACCTTACGAGCCACGTAAGTGTTTTTTATATGTCGGACGCACGTGATGCGTCGCTGGGAGTTGGTGATCAAAGACTGCCGACGCAACACGTGCGACGCTGGGTTTCAACGGGTTAAAATTACTTGAAGTTAGCATTCACAGCTATGAGGAGTGAGTGTGGTTGAGTCAGGTCAGGGTCGTGGGTTGAGGGATCAGCACACGCTGACTCAGCTGACGACTGCAGACACTCTCTCTCTTGATAAAGTCGTCTCCCGGCAGCAACAGGAATCGCCGTAGAGATGAACTGGTAGACTGGTTGAATCTCGTGTAGAAATGGTATTAACTTAACCAATTTGTAGTTAGTGGTTGGAAATCAACAGAGATAATCTGCACAGGAACTCAGGAAGCAATAAATGTAGAGCTGCTAGAAGATTTGTATTGTAGACCGGATAAGACTGGATCAAATTGGTAGAATGGAAAAACCGGAAATTGGTAGAATGGTCGAGTGTAGGCTTGATAATTCTTCGAAGGAACGTGGTGTAGTCGCCTAAATTAACAATTCATGTTAAAAAGGACCACCGCTGCCTACCATGTTACAAGGACTTTTATGAATAGTCAAATGTATTCATAGGGTTAACTCCAGGTAGGAGTATTAGGACGTTTTGAGTTACGATCCTATATTTATGATAAGGGTTAACCTCTTACTCGATGTAGGTAGACTTAAGGTGTCTCCTATGAGCAATAGGTTACTGTAGGTTGTATGATGATTGTAGAAGTTGTAGTGTAGAGGCTGAGTTCTCTGCTTGTAGATTGATTGATTTAATAGATAGGTATAAAAGCTGCCACCACCGATTACCATATACCTATTATATATTGATAGATATAGGTAAAGGGAATATAATTAAAGATCTCTGGTCCAAAACCACTTTGATATATTTAAGTAACAATCTGATAGATATACAGAAGTACTATAAAGTAATATAAGAGTAAACCCTAACTCAAGAGGGTATCTCTGGGTATATGTTATCACCCTGGATGTTCGATTCTATCTGCCTGCTCTCCCTATCTCTCACCTTCTCACCACCTCAAAGCCACACCTATAATTCACCTCCCGGTTACAAGATGGCTACCCGTGGTTACAAGATGGCGTTGGAGAAGGTACAGTGAGTGTCATCTCAGCTGAATGTGTGTGACAGGATCTGACCAGACAATATGTCATAGGGGAATGATCTTCTGACCTCTGTAATGTACAGCCCCCATATAAATCTAGATACTGTAACTAAAACACCTTAAAATTATATGATAGATGCTTATAATGATTTCATAATAAATAGTATAATCTTGAGATGTAATAGTTAAGTTTAGCTCATATCTAGCCATCAGTCAACAATTCGCACATGCGGCTTCAGTGAATGCGCCTATTTAATATTCTGTTCATTATAAGTAGGTAAGAATATATATAGCTTTAGCAGTACATTCATTTAGGCCTATATTTAAAGGTAGAGAGGGGAAAAAAAAATCCTCCATTCAATATCACCCCCTAACCCCGGGTATGTTGAAGTTTTTTGTCATCGTTCTTTCTTGTTCTCTCTACATGACAGGGTTAAAGAATTAATTACAATTAGCCTAATTCCAACAATTTATCAAAAACAAAAGAAGATCTCAGCAGTTTTAATGTTTGGCATTTAAACCTCCCCAAGCACCTACATTTCCAAGAATTATTACATTTAAGTAAAACCTCTCCCATCCTGACTAATTAGGGGAGAACCCTGTCTGGATCTGCCAAAAAGTTCGGATCTGCTGAAAGTCTATCTACTGTATCTATTGCCTGACACCGTGATCCCCGGAGGGGTGGCCACAAACGAAACACCCCCATTCACCTCTGTCCCCAGTCAGTCGACGCCCCTCCTCCCAACCAGCACTGCCTTCATTCATTTACTGTACAGTTATAGGTTTGAGTCCCGAAGGGAAGAAAGGAAAACCTAATATTTAGTAGTGGCCCCGGAATGATTGATGATATGCCTTATACAGTAATGGCTCTCTTTGAACCCCAGAGTCAGCTGTTCAAATCACCCGCCCCGGAACGTAGAGACCAATTCATCGTAAGTGTACACTCATAATTACCTGTACAGTAAACCCTCGCTATTTCGGACTAATTGGGGGAACACCCTGTCCGAAATGTCCGAAAATCAGAGATGTCCGAGGTCCGGCTGTGTCCGATCTAACAGAGGACAAAAAACCGACCTGAAAGAAAAAAATCCGACGAAAAAAAAAGAAAAAAAAAAGAAAGAAAGTGAAACGAGAACAAACTTCACCGTTGATTAACCCATCAGACCCGGCTATGTATTCCATAGCGAAACCCGGGGGTTTTGGCCGAAAAACGTCTACGCCTAGGCTACCGTATCTTTGTTATTCTGACTGCTTCCGCATTCCCGTGCATCCCCAAGCGTAGATGTGTTTCGTACCTGTAGAATGGCATTGAGTAGAGCTCTCTAAGTTAACTGGTTCAGTTGTGATGACGATTTCCGTGGAGATAACTTTTTGGCAAAATCAGCCACTTTACACTACTTTTCACTACTTAACAATAGCATACAGGCACACACGAACAAGCGACGCTCTCCTTCTTGTGGTCGGAGATGCGTGGCGTCGGTCCAGCCAGCTGTTGTTTACATGCGTCGGACCGACACCTCGCACACCAAGCTTACAGGCTTTCAAGCTGCCGGAGCCTCAGCACCCTTCCGGGTTCCGTGGGGGTGTTTTTTATGGATGCCTCAGAGCCCAACCGGGTCTGAGGGGTTAAATAGGGAAACGGGAACGAACTTCATGCATGTGAATAAATGCGACCTAAGAAGAAGGGAAACGTGAACGAACTTCATGCACCCATGACAACGAATAGGCCTAGGCTAGGCTAGGCTACTTTTGGCTAGGCTACCCTATTCGTACTTTAGGTTAATATACTGTAGAGTAATAGCACATATAGTTGTTGTTGTTGTTCCCTAAGCTGCCTGGCCGAACAGCCCCGAGTCCTTAAGGAAGGCCATGGCCATGGTCGGGCTTTCCCACAGAGCTCTCAAAGAGTGTAAATTGTGTTGTTGGCGTAAGTGGTTGTGTGAAATGCAGTCTTCTATGATGTGTTTAATGGTATGGGGTGCTGTGTTACAACCCGGGCAGGTGTCGACGACGGAGTCATCCAGTCTCCTCTGATAGCTCAGAAGAGCTGGATGGTGTCCGCATCTCAGCCTGGCCAGGTGGACTCTGTCCTCACGAGGAAGGGAGGATTCAGAAGGATGGATTTCGGGAGGTCGTGCTTGCAGCTGCGTGTTGTCTATGAGTGAGTGGATGGAACGGCGAGTGATATGAGTATGGATGTGCTTCCGGAAGTTGGTTTGGGGTGGGCAGGGAGGGAGAGAAGACAGTATTTGTGTGTAATAGCATGTGCTGGGTGTTGTTTTGATATTTCTAGGTGTCTGTGGGTGTGTTGCCATGTAGTGTAGTGGGTGGTGTTGATTCGTGGAGGCTGCTGCCAGGAATTGTGTGCCTCTCATGTCTAGATGATCTTTGCCTTTGAGGACTTTGGTTTCTTGATGTAGGTGATCTGTGGGTGTCGTAGCTGTGCATCCTGTGATGATTTTCAGGGCTTTATTTTGAATAGTCTGTAAGGTCTTATGATGTGTTTCAGCTAGGTTAGAAGCCCAGGCCGGGCTTGCGTATTCCATAACTGATCTTATGTATTGTTTGTAGACTGTGGTGGTGGTTTCTTTGTTGTGTCCAAATTTTGTGTGGGCAAGTGATTTGAGGGCGTTTAGTCTGGGTGTCAGTTTCTTTTTCGTGTTTGTGGTGTGCTGTTTGAATGTCATTTGGGTGTTGTATGTTACTCCTAGGATTTTGTGTGTGTGTGTGGTTTTTTTTTTTTTTTTTTTTAAGAGACAATGAACGGAGGAAGGAGAAACACAGATAAAACAAAAAGGTCCATGTGCCTAAAGGCATCCTCCATTCATAAAATGTTTGTAACAACTGGATTTAAAAATTTGTAGATTGTAAGTTTGTGGAAAGCTATTCGAGGGAAGTGAATTCCAAAGAGTAGTAGCTCTGGGGATAAATGAATTCTGATAAGCAGAAGTTCTGCATTGTGGAGGAGAAAGTGTAAATTCATGGGCGCTCTCAGCTGCCCTAGTTCTACGGGGAAAGATGTGGAGAGGCGGCACAATTGAAGCAAGTTCCTCGGACAATTGCTGTGAAAATATCTGTAGAATAATGCAAGGGATGCAACGTTTCTTCGTATGGATAATGTAGGAAGGTCCTGTGTGATTGCAGGGTTATTGATTAATCTAATAGCTTTATTTTGAATTTTGTCCAACTGCCTCAATGCAACCACTCCACTTCCACCCCACAGAGGTGAACAGTAATCCATCTAAGAACGCACATGACCTTTATATTACGGCCAACTGCTCGTGAAGAATTCGAACTCTGTACAGGAGTCCCCGTTTTTTAGAGGCATTCTTAGCAATGCCTCTAACATAATGTGTCCAGCTCAAGTTAGTAGTTAATGTTACACCGAGAATGTCAATACTAGGGGAAGTGGGAATATTTACATCATTAAAAATATATGGGAGTCAGTGAGATTCTGTCGGTTAGAAAATTGAATGTACTTGGTTTTCTGTGCATTAAAGGAAACTAGATTCTCTTGTCCCCATTCATTAATTCTAGAAAGGTCCTGGTTCAGAGAAATTGCAGTGCTTATTTATGAATTTATAAGATCGGGTTGGGTGAAAGAATTGGTAAATGTGAAGGAACTGTGGAGTGTTGAGTCATCTGCGTAGGAATGTATTGGATTATGAGTGGTGGATATGAGATCATTGATATGATGAGGAACAGAGTTGGGGCCAAAACTGATCCCTGGGGAACACCAGCATTTATTGAGTGAAATTGAGAATAAAAGCCATCTACCATTACACATATTTTTTCTGTTATGAAGATAAGAAGAAATTAGTGGAACTAATGATGCAAGGCCGTAGTGTGACATCTTCGACAATAAGGATTGATGCCAGACTCTATCAAATGCCTTTGATATATCCAGTGCTATTGTATGTGTTTCACCATGTTGGTCTGTAGCTTGGTTAATTTGATGCGTAAGAAGGCAAAGAATGTCTGCAGTTGATCGACATCGTCTAAAACCATATTGCCTATCACTGATTAATTTATTATTCTCATGATGCTTAATTATGTGATTATTTAATATAATTTCAAAGACTTTACCAAGAGTGGAAGTTATAGCTATTGGTCTGTAGTTTGATGGATCTGAAGAGGCACCTTTTTTTAGAACTGGATGGATGTTTGCTTCTTTCCAGTGTACTGGGAAGCATGAGGTATGAGTACACAGACGGAAAAAATTTGCCAATACAGGAGCGAGCACCAAGGAGCAATTTTTAAGTACTATTGGAGGAATTTCATCTGGACCAGGAGCCTTATCTACTGAGAGATTCTGCAAAATAGTTTTGACATGTCTGGTGTGGATCTTAAGTGAGGGAATTTCAGGCGAATTAAAATTAAGTACAGGGACATCTTGATTTATTTCATCTAAGGTTGAGTTGAGATGTGTGTGTGTTTTAGGGGTGTGTTGTTTATGTTGAGTCCCGGGACGTAATCGTGCTCTCCTGTCCAGCTTGTGAGGAGGGTTGCAGTGGATTTAGCTGGGGCTAAATTGAGTCTGTTTGTAGTGCACCATTCATGTAATGTGTCGAGATAGTCTTGAAGGAGTCTTGTTGCTGTGTCTGGGTTTTGGTGCTTGCTTGTGAGTGTTATGTCGTCTGCGTAGGAGGCTATGGTTATTTGGGGTGAATTTGGTGTATTTATATCATGCATGTACAGATTGAAGAGTGCGGGCGACAGGACGGATCCTTGCGGGACTCCGTTTGGGAAATTTCTAATGCTAGATGACTGACCGGCAAAAGATATGTGTGCACATCTGCCTGCTAAGAAGTTGGCCAGCCATCTTTTTGTGTTGTTGTGCATGTTTGTGTTGTAGATTTTGCTTGTTAGGTTGTGGCGGGGGATGGCATCGAAAGCTTTACTAATGTTGAGTGTGGCAAGTACTGATCTGTGTGGTGGTCTAGCTGAGTTGATGCCGTCTTTGTGTAAGGCCTGTAAGAAGAGTGTTTGTGGAGTGCAATGGCCTGAAGCCGTGTTGTGTTGGAGAAAGGGGTAAGTAAGGTGTCATCAGTTGTAGTACAAGGCGCTCTATGACTTTGGAGGGGGTGCAAAGGAGTGTGATAGGGCGGTGTGAGGAGGGTAGTGTGGGGTCTTTGTTAGGTTTGGGGAATGTGATGATGATACCATGCTTCCAGATGTCTGGTATTGTGTTGTGTGAGTAGCTGTAGTTTGATATGTTAGTGAGTGCTTGTATGCCTTGTGGTCCCAGGTGTCTGAGGTGAATGCTGCTTATGTTGTCTAGGCCACAGGCGGGTGAGAGCTTGAGATTGTTGATGATATGCTTTGTCTGGTTGTTGGTGAAGGGTGTATAGTCAGGGTCTGTGGGGAATTGTCTTTTTCGTCGGATGACACGTTGGTCGTCTTTGTGGGGTTTTAGGTGACTGACATGAGAGAAGTGATTGATGAGAGTGTTTGCTTGTTGTTTACGTGAAGGAGTAGAGTCTGTTGTTGTGATTGCAGCATGTGATTGTGTTGTGTTGCTGTTGGAAAGTGTGATGCTGTTTAGTGTTTTGTAGAGTTTTTTGGGGTTTGTTTTGTGATCGAGTGTTTGTAGGAAGTTATTCCAATTTAGTGTTTGTTGTTCTTGTATTTTGTTGTTATTCTGGATGTTGAGTGCTTGAATTTGTTGATTGATGTCTTGTGTGTGGGTTGCTGGGGAGTGTTTCAGTGTGTCGCGTTGTATGATGAGGTTTTGAATTTCTGGTGAGAAGTTGGGGTTGTGTTTTTTTATGTTACCTCTTGGAATGTATTTCTTGTCGGCGTTTTGAATAGTCGTGTTAAATGTGTGTACAGCATTGTTGATGTTAGTGATGGGCGTACTGTTTAAGGTTTCAAAGTGTTGTTCTGTCTCATTTGTGAAAGCTTCCCAGTTAGCTCTTTTATAGTTAGTGTAAGTGTGTCTGTGGCTAGCTGGGGTGAGTCTTGTTTTGGTGGTGATAATGATCGGGAGGTGGTCTGAGCCCAAGGTTCTGACCACCTTCCAGGATGTTGTGGGGGCGAGTTCAGGGGAACAAAAGGTGATATCAGGAGATGATGGGGTGTAGAGGGCTTGGTGGGGAGTATGGGTATGCTGATGAATGTTATTGAGGATATATAGGTTGTCTGCTTGGTGTTGTAAGACCAGCCCTCTGTCTGTGTCGGGGTTGTCGACAAACCAGGCCGACGTCTTTGCACTGAAATCACCACCCAGGATGATGTGTGGGGTGTTTGTGATGTGTTGTATTTGTGGTCTGTAATCGTTTGGTACTGTAGGGGATGTTTCGGGAGGGATGTATGTATTTATGATGGTAATGTTGGAGCTGTTGCCAGTGAGTATTTTAATTGATTGTATTTCTGTTGTGTTATCGTTTGGGGGGAGGAGGGATTTGGTATGTGCACTGGTGTCTATATATGTTATATCTTTGTGTACCAGGGTGATGAGTCCACCGCCAATGCCGACGGCCCGGTCTTGTCGTATGGTGGTGAAATTGTGAAATGTAGGTGTTTTTTGTGTTGTACGGAGTTTTGTTTCTTGTAAGATGGCAATGTGTATGTTGTGTTGTTTGATGAAGTGTGTGAGTTCGTGTTTCTTTGTGTTGATGCCATCTATGTTTAGTTGAAGGATACTAATGTTGTGTGTGTGGTGTATGTTGGGTGCTGCTGCACGAGGATGGGGTGGGGGTGGGGGAGGGGTAGGGGGTGATGGTGGGGGTGGGGATTGGGGTGCAGGAGATGAGGGTAGGAATGGATTAGGTTGGGGTGTGGATGGGCTGGGTGGGTTGGGGAGGAGAGGTGGACGGGTTTTAGGAGTGGGAGTGGATGTTATGGGCAGGTTATGTGGATTGGGGAGGAGAGGTGGATGGGTTTTAGGAAAGGGAGTGGATGGTATGGTAAGGTTATGTGGGTTGGGAAGGAGAGGTGGACGGGCTTTAGGGGAGGGATTTGACATATAGTAATGAATATGAAACAATAAGTTCAGTTGATGGTCGAAAAATAAACACTCAGCGCTTCATTGCAGGTCCACCCCTTCACCTCACTTCACCTCTCTCCACTTCTCCACCTCACTCCAACTTCTCCACCTCACTCTCCTTGAGCACCTCACTTTCCTTCTCCATTTCAAGTGATATCGAGGTCACCTTACGCTTTAGGAGGCATGATAACACGGGAATATATGTGGAGGAGATAACAATCACACAAGAAGGCTACCCACTCAAAACATACTGACACCCGTGACGTCACTTCTCGTCCAGGCGGGTGACTCAGAGCCCAGCCTGTATATCGGCGGTCCGACGGATCCCCGTTTTGACGGACATTCACCGGGGATGGGGGTGCATCATTCGACAACGTCAGAGACTGTCGGAACGATGACGGAAATGTCCGAAACACGGAAGTACGTGTCCGAGAGGTGACGGCGATCCGGCTAGTACGGGTTTCCGACAATTAGAGGTCCGAAATGCCGAGGGGTTACTGTACTTACGGACTCGTCCTTATGATGCGGATGCCACTACGAAAAAACTAATTAAAAAATAATAAAAAGAAAAAGATTAGAACTCTTATCTGTTTTACGCTTCCTGTAGTGCAGATGTTTGCTTAGCGTGGGTTCGCATCGAGACACTGATGCGTTCTCTTCCATAAATGATATAACTGGTTCAGGGGTAATTTATCGAGAGGACTTCCCTAGTGGTTAAGGCCCCATTAATTGCTCTTTCCATTCACATATGCATAGCCTACGTGAGTTGCAGTTGGAATGTGTGTACATGCTTAGATTGATATGCAGGATTCGAAGTTGCATAATAAATCATAGGCAGTGTCCACCATCCTTTAACTGTCTTCGTGGTGCGATGCATATGGTGTTGATTTTCGGTGTGAGCGTCCTGGGTTCGAATCCACGGACTGCCACATGTGTTTGTAAATTTCATTAATCGATTTTAGGAGTATAGTTGGTTGTTGGAAGGAACATAATAATTTATATTGGTTCAGGGGTAATTTATCGAGAGGACTTCCCTAGTGGTTAAGGCCCCATTAATTGCTCTTTCCATTCACATATGCATAGCCTACGTGAGTTGCAGTTGGGATGTGTGTACATGCTTAGATTATAGGTTTGACTCCTGCAAGGAGATAAAGAAAACCTAATATTTAGTAGAGGCCCCGTAATCATTGACGATTATGCCTATTACATAAGGCATCCTCTTCAAACACTCATTTACCGTAGTTTGAATCTACCGTGCAGAGCATAAAAAATTGAGGAGCCTTCATCATGAGCGCACGCAACCTCACTCATGGTTCGTCATTATGAAATTGGGTACTCACTACGAAAAAACTTCGTAAAAAATTACAAATAAAAAGAAAATAAGAATAACTAATCATAAGCTTTCCATAACTTCGTGGATGTACTTGTGTGGATCTTTGACCAGACGCTGACTTCAGGCGTCATTCTTCCTTCACTGACATATCAAGTAAACCAAAATCCTTAATACATCAACGAATGGGAAGGGGATGGTCGGGAGGGCCCCAGTCGTCAATGATTACGGGGCCACTACTAAATATTAGGTTTTCTTTATCTCCTTGCAGGAGTCAAATACGGTTTTGACAACCCGTAAGGGAAGGAAGGAAAAACTACTATTTATTGGTGGCTCCTGAAGTCAATGACGTAAGAGCCTATGGTAATATGGCCTCGTTCCAGGCTCCTCTGAGCCCGGGTTAATCCTGATCACTACGGTCGAGAACCAATATCTTCTTAGGGGGTACCCCTTAATCATTCCTAAGGTACGTCATTGAGACGGAGCCACTGAAAAGTGAAAAATAAAAGGAAAAGGAATAGTACAGTTCGAACACCGCGCCACTTGCGCATTCGGGTCTTCCTCTGTTCCCATGAGCATGCCCTGATATCCCAGTTGACCTTGAACTGGCCTCTAAAGCATATACCAAATTGAGCATGTGAATGGAAGGGGATGGAGGGAGGGCAATTTCGTGATTGACTTCAGGAGCCACCAATAAATAGTAGTTTTTCCTTCCTTCCCTTACGGGTTGTCAAAACCGTAATTTATTGGTGGCTTACGTCAATGACGTAAGAGCCTAGCATATCACGACCGGTGGAGGGACCTTCAGATGCTCTTTAGCTATAAACAAAATAAAAGGAAGACTGAGAACTAATATATGAACTGTGACATGTATTTACTTATAAAAGGTATAACAGTAAGAAAAAATATACAGTATAAGGCGGGTACCATTAAAAGAAGCCTTATTTCATAGAAACAGAACTATTGAGATGTGAATACATACTGGTAATCTATCTCATCAATTTAGCGTAAAATCTAAAATAATGTTCAACATTTGCAGTTGCAATATAATAATAATAATAATAATAAGCATGTTACTTATTTCTCATAAGCGCCAATTTTTCCGAAGAATTCACTAGCGCTCGAAAAGAGAAAGAAAAAAGAACAAAAATCAATGCATCAAAAGAAGGCTCATATACAACACACATTTAACAATCACCAGCAGTGGCAAAATAGCCTAAACTCTATAGCCATCTGTCATGACACCTCTCTCAAGATCATAGCTTCTCTCAAAGAGAAAAGTCTTAAGTTGTCTCTTGAAGCATTCAACAGAACTCGGTTGTCTCATGGACAGCGGCAACCTGTTATACAACCTCGGAGCCATGTAGGAGAATGACCTCTCAAAGAAAGAAGACTGCTGGAAAGCCCTTGGTTCATCAAGACGAAAAGGGTCATTGTCATGACGCACAACTACACCATGGTGTGCCGGTGGGCGCCTGAGCAGCTCCGCAAGGTACCTAGGCTCACCAATTTGAGAACCTTAAAAGTCACCAAACACAACTTAAATTCTATTCTTGCTCTTACTGGCAGCCAGTGCAGTTCTATGTGAAGAGATGTAGTAGGAGTTCTAGGTGGAACACCAAAAATTAGTCTTGCGGCCCTGTTAAGAACAGACTGAACTTTCTTCAAAATATAATTTGGAAGACCCACCAACAGGGCATTGCAATAATCAACACGAGAGAAGACCAATGAGTGAACCAACGTCAGAAGGCAACGTCTGGTTATAAACGGCTTCACCAAATAGAGATTTCTGATGTGCAAGTAACAACTTTTAACTATCTGGTTTACATGCTCTTTGAAATCTAATCGGGAGTTCACATATACACCCAGATTTCGAACAGAGTTGGCCGGTCGCAGCTGAGATCCACCCACATTGATGGAGAGGGCACCTACCATATCATCAGCTCTTCTATTTCCTCGGATGATGAGAATATCAGTTTTACCATCACTTAGAGAAGGCCTATGACAGAGTGGATAGAGAAGGTTTGTGGAAAGTACTTAGAATATACGGAGTAGAGGGCAAGTTGCTGAAAGCAGTGAAGAGCATGTATGAGGGTGCAAAGGCGGCAGTACGTGTGGAGAGTGAGCAGAGCGAGTTCTTTGACCTGAATGTTGGTTTGAAACAGGGGTGTGTGATGTCCCCGTGGTTGTTTACTGTATATATGGATGGAGTTATGAAAGAAATACTATCAAGAGCAGTGGATGTTGGTGTATCGCTGAAAAGGGAGGGAATTGAGTGGAAGCTACCTATACTGCTGTTTGCGGATGATACAGTTCTGATGAGTGATAATGAATGGGAGTTGCAGGGTCTGGTAAATGAGTTTGGAACAGTGTGCGAAAAACGGAATTTGAAGGTAAATACGGGGAAGAGCAAGGTTATGGTCTTCGAAAGGGGTGAGTCACAGAGTGTGAGGTGAAGCTGAACGGTCAGGCTATGGAGATCGTCAACTCTTTTAAGTATCTGGGCAGTGTGTTGAGTAAAGATGGGACTATGGATGAAGAGGTGCGGGAGAGGGTACAACAGGGGAAGAGGGTTGTAGGAACGCTAAAAGCAGTAACAAGAAATAGGGTGGTCAGTATGGAAGTGAAGAAGTCCTTGCATGACAGTGTGGTAATCCCGACACTGACTTACGGAAGCGAAGCATGGACGTTGGTTGAGAGACTCAGACCAAGAGTGAGAGCAGTGGAAATGAATTACTTAAGGAGTGCGTGCGGAGTTACATGGAGGGATAGACAGACTAATGAGGAAGTAAGAAGGAGGTGTGGTGTGGAGGTAGATGTGCTGGAAAGTGTGAAAACTTGAGATGGTTCGGCCATATGGAACGTATGGAAAAGCGAGAGAATGACTAAGAGGGTGTACGAGAGCGAGGTGGAGGGACAGAGGGGGAGAGGTAGACCGAATATGAGGTGGAAGGATGGAGTGAGGAACTACATGAACGAAGGCGGTGCTGGTTGGGGGGAGGGGCGTCGACTGACTGGGGACAGAGGTGCATGGGGGCGGTTCGTTCGTGGCCACCCCTTCGGGGATCACGGCGTCAGGCAATAGATAGATAGATAGATAGATAGTTTAAGTTTTCTCGCTCTCATCCACTTCTTGATATCAGACATCAACAATTCCATCTTACTCCGTATATCAACTATATTTGTGATTCTCACATAAATCTGGGTGTCATCTGCATAAAAGTGAAAGGTGACATTATGTGCACGAAGCAGAAGAGACAAACTGCTAATATAAATTATAAATAGGATAGGACCCAAAACTGATCCCTGCGGAACACCATACTGCAGGGGTGTCGAGTCCGAGACCACTTGATTTAGCATCACACTCTGGGATCTACCTGACAAGTACGACCCAAGAAGCAAGAGAGCGGAGTCACGCACACCACAATCATAAAGATCACTCATAACAACTCGTGATCCACTGTGTCAAAAGCCGCAGAGAGATCAAGCAAGACCAATAGTGAGGCCACACCATTGCAAATGTTCTCAACTAGATCATTATGTACTCTAATCAATGCTGTTTCAGTTGAATGATGCTGTCGGTAAGCAGACTGAAAAATTGGGATAGTTTCATTCTGCTGAAGTAGTGGTTGTAATTGGTCAAGTATTGCACGCTCTAATATCTTTGATATGAAGGACAGGTTGGAGACAGGACGATAGTTCAACATGTTCTCAACATCAAGTCCAGGTTTCTTTAGAGTAGGTCGGAGTAGTGCATGCTTTTCAGAATGTGGGAAGCTACCTTCAGAGAAGCACTTATTAATTATTTTGGAAATAAACTCAACTGTGTGATCATAAACTCTTGGTAGCTTGGAAACATTTATGGGATCCAACGGGCAAAATGTTTTATTGAGGTTTCTTATGTAGGACGAGATCATGTCCACCTCTACTGAGTGAAAGGATGAGAGGACATTATTAGGAATGTGTCGGGGTTGGAGTACAACTGAAAGTTCTTCACCAACAGAAGCATCATCCAATTCCTGTCTTATGCGAGTTATCTTGCCAGCAAAAAATGCCACAAAGTTGGCAGCCAACTCGGCATCAGGTACAGAAGGTCTTAAGCTGACTCTTGTTTTTCCAAGTAAACTGTTTACAATTGAAGCCAACCTCCTCTGGTCGTTACCACACGAGTCAACTTTTCCCTGATAATACACTTTCTTTTCATCTTTGATTTTGTAGACCACAGCTCTTCTGGCTGACAGGTATTGCAACCATGTAGAGTCTGTTTTATTTTTCCGCCATTCACGTTCAGCTCTTCTACGCGCTCTTCTAAGAAATTTAACTCGAGTGCTATACCAGGGCGAATCATCTCGTACTATGATTTTCTTCTCTACTTCTGGACAGTGATGATCGAACACTAATTTAAGTGCATTTCCATGTACCTCCACCAGCTCATCTGAAGTAAGGTTGGAAGTATCAATACTTCCCAAGTACTGTTTTACTTCACTGCTAGCCAAATTTAGGTCTGCATTTTTATAATTTCTAAATCTGATTACTTTTTCATGTGTGAGTGGCTTAGGGAAATCAAAGCTGAAAGTAATCAAAGCATGATCAGAGGTATTAGGGTCAGCATTCTCAACATCAACATCCAGAACACCACCACAACCCACAGGAGAGAAAACCAAGTCAAGGGTGTGTCCTAAGATATGAGTTGGGTGGGACACATGGTTTACAAAATTGTTCTGATCAGTCAACTCAAGGAACTCGGGAGAGAATGGCTTCAGATGAGGGCTGTCAACCCAGTAATTAAAATCTCCACACATCAAAAGTCTTCCAGTTTTAGCAGAAAATTCCTCGAGAAACTGCCCAAACTCTTCCATAAAACCCCTATCTGTGCCACGATGGCCAGGCCTATAGACAACTGCCATTCTTAGAATTTGTTGATGGAGTTTTATTTCCACTTCCAACAGTTCATAATAAAGAGGGGCTGGGTTATGGCTTATTTGCAAGATATTCACCAGAGATGTGGAGTAGACAACTGCCACTCCACCACCCGGATGATCTCCCCTAGGCCTAGGAACATTTATTATGGAATGGGTTTTAGGCAATGCCGCCTGGATAATATTCAGATCTGACTCGAACAACCAGGTCTCAGTGAGACATAATACATCAAGGTTACGTTCATCCAAGATCTCGCAAATATGATCCATTTTGTTACGCAAGGAACGAACATTCAACAGACCCAGTTTCAACCGGCTCCCATGTGCATTTTTCAGTTTTTTGAACCTACAAAATCGGTGTTCTCAATAACTTTATTTCTCTGAGCTGTCATTAAAGGACAATTTCTACTTGAGGCGAAATGATTTGGCGGCTCCGTAACTGATGTGGAGCTCATACAATTTATACATTTGGGAGAAGTCCTGTTGGTGCAGTCTTTTGAGTTATGAGTACCAGCACAGAAGTTGCATTTTGGATCCTCATTTTTCCGATAACACCTGTCACTGGTATGACCAAAGCCCTGGCAATGGTAACATTGTGTTACCCAGAAGCGATCGTATGCACGACATCTCACAAGTCCAACATACACAGAATTGCCATCATCCACAATGGAAGAGCGTATTTCAGGTGACATTTTTACTACCGCAATCTTAGTGTGTGCATCACTCTTTTGCTTAGTGAATAGCAAATTCATAGCTAAGCCATCGTCGACCAGGGACTTTATTCTTGGGTTCTTGTTGAGGATGCTGGGAATGATCTCATTATCCTCAGCGTCATTAGCAATGCCTACCAGAGTCATTTTTGGCATCATCTTCTTTGGTTCGGAGACACTGAAGGCACTGTCCACCCCCAAATACTGATTGATGGCCCTTCCTGCATCTTCTTTGGCTTTCTTGGATGGAAGTCGTACCACCAGTACACCTGACTCAGTTCTAGTTAACTTGTTAACCGGAACCGAAGCCAAAGCAGTCTCGATTGCCTTTGTATCTGGTGGGCTTACTGGCTCGGAGGATCGGTCTTTTGGCTTTACTACCAGGACCTGATGGTCCCAGACAGTTTTTTTCTTTCCACCATCTACCACCTCAGTGGTGCGTTTGGTCGGCTCCTTTTTGGTCTCCGCTGTTTCCCTCACTACCTTTTCCTTGCTCTTCAAAACCTGCACTACATTCTTCTCAAACTCTCTTTTCTCTTTTTCTCTCTCTTCCACCTGCTCCTTCATGATTTCTTCCAATGCATCCACCTTAGCATTCCCCACCCTTGTCCACTCATCTTTCTCCTCACTTATTACTCCCTTTACTTTCTCACTTAAATGGCCCTCATTCTCCTTTAGCTGCTCCTTGAGTGCCATGTTCTTTGCCTCCAGCTCATCTACTTTCCTTATCACTGCATCTAGGTTAGCAATTAATGGCCCATCTGCAGTTGCTACTGAACTGGCTCCACATATTTCTGTCAGTGACTCCACCTTCACACCTATATCTCTCCTCCAATTCTCCATAACTCCCTTCCATCTTAACAGACCCATCATCTGTCTTTTCACTACAGTCAATTGATCCTCCACTTCACCACCCTCTGCCAGAAATCCCTCAAACTCGTAGCTCTCTTCATCTCCCAATAAACTCTGCCTCCGTTTGCCTTGGCCGGCCATTGTTTATATTTATGTAGCCTACAATTAAAAATATACAAAACACTTAATAAAATTTAGAGTAAAATTAAACTACTACCTGGGATAAACCCAGGTAGCGCCGCCCCCGTTTGTGTCACCCTATCTTGAAAAAAGAATAAATGGAAAAAATAAATAGAAATGGGTGTTTGCGAGGTCACCACGAGCAGGTGGGGTACGACTTGATTACCTTCCAAAGAAGGTAACCCAACCGAGGTGTCGCAAGTACTAGGCAAAGATGAAATGTGAAAACTTTAACCGTGTTTTGGGCCTTCAGCAGTAGCAGATACGTCACTCGGAAAACTAAACCTCATTGGTTACGATACTGCCACTGCGCAAAGCTATATACATAGGTATTGCTATGTAATAGATATCATGTGGTCATAACATTCTTGTTATATGTTTCAGGTTGTGTGACCTGCCTTTTCGTCATGGGACTTCAACACGCCCCCCTCTTTTCTTTCCATTTAAAGTGACTGGCAGGGCACACTCTCTCTTATGCTGTTGGACTGGTAATAAAAGTGCTGAATCAGATACAAGACTACTTAATGCCCTAAAGGGGTATGTTCTTGCCTTAAAGCTATGCATGGTAAATTGGGTCTCTCCAGGTGTACTGACAGATATCTGGATAGGAAAGTATTGCTCGAGGACCAGAGACCCGTTTGAGAGATATCTTCTACTGAAAAGTTGTTGAGGAACCTGATGGTAGTGGCCCACTTGCGGACGTCGTGAGCTTTGGCAATCACCTGGGGGTCTGCCTCCTTAATTACATCTACTATCGTGGATGCTAAAACTTTTTTCCCCAACCTTGTTGAGCCATCTGGAGAAACCCATAAATGTTCCTTATTTCTAGGGATAACAGACTTAAAGTAGGTATATAATGCTTTCACAGGACATAGTGCATGGTGTATCCTTCCTTTTTTCAAGGCAGGAATGGAGAAAGGTGTAAAGATATGTTCCTGGTGCTCGTTTTTTGCAATAAAATCTGGTGCAGGTGCAATATGTACAGAGTCGTTATTAGGGGCAAACCGTAGACAGTTTGGGGACCTTGCCATGGCCGCCAATTCTGAGACCCTATGGCCAGTCGCTAGGGCCATCAGAAATACACACTTCTTGAGTTTCTTCTCTATGTTTGGTTTCACCGAGTAGGGCCTAGACTGTAATAATGTTAGGACCCTCGAGATTGACCATTGAGGAAGTAGTTGACGATTTGGGGCTCTGAGTTTGAAGCAAGCTCTCATAAACCCTTGTTCGTCTTTCTGGGGTAAGGATAGACCGGTAAGTGTGAGGAAGGGTTCCTTCACTGCCGACAGGTGGTTTCTAAGTGTGTTAACTGCTAGATTCTTAGTTTCAAACAAGTAATTTAGATATTTCAATAACAAGGAAGCTGATGGGTTCTTCTGGTTAGTATCTACAATCCACGTTGTAAATTGTTTCCAGTGAGAGCTGTATTGCCAGAGTGGAAGCTGTGTACTGATTTGTGAGCTTGTCCGTGACTTCCTCGTCGTAGGACGGGAGCCACTTGGATTTGAGAATGTCCACATAGCAAAATTGAGCGAGGTCTGCAGGTTCCCAATTTCTTCCAAGTGGAAATCTGTTAGGGGGAGTTGCAGGGGGTTGTTGCACCATTGAGTAAGTTGAGTGTACCACGCTTGAGTAGGCCACATTGGAGCGACCAGGGTTACTTGTCCCTGGAACGATCTGAGGTGGTGAATGACTTTGCACATTAGTGAGGTGTCTGGGGGTGGGAAGAGGTAAATCGATGTCCATCTGTTCCAGTCTACTGTGAAGGCATCCGGGCCTCCCTCCCGTGTCTTGAGGTCCCGAGAAATGTGAGCCTGGAGCTTCGTTGATTGAAGAGATGCGAACAGATCGATTTGTGGTGAAAATGGTAGCACTAATTGGTTGAACGTTTCTTGTTTGAGGGCCCATTCTACTGAAGTACTCTTTCCCCTGGATAGAGCGTCGGCCCATAGATTGGAGACCCCTGGTAGGTATGTTGCGTGGATTACTATGGAGTATTTCTGGGCTAGAAAGAATATCTT
Organism: Paralithodes platypus; assembly: GCA_032716605.1. NCBI lineage: Eukaryota > Metazoa > Arthropoda > Malacostraca > Decapoda > Lithodidae > Paralithodes > Paralithodes platypus. Next base: position 31,499,798 of record CM064503.1, on the reverse strand, counting down.
TTCTGAGAGGTCTTGAAGGATCCTGGACCGGGTGGAGCCTTGTTTCTTTAACCTTCGGTTCCCGGAAGGGCTCTTGAACGCCCATAAAAAAGCATACACGAGCTGCCCGGAAGGGCTCTTAAACACCCATGAGCTCAAAGCCTGTAAGCTTGGTGTGCGAGGCGTCGGTCCGACGCATGTAAACAACAGCCGGCTGGACCGACGCCCCGCATCTCCGGCCACAAGAAGGAGAGCGTCGCTTGTTCGTGTGTGCCTGTATGTTGTTGTTAAGTATCGAAAAGTAGTGTAAAGTGGCTGTTGTTGCCGTAAGTTATCTCCAATGAAATCATCATCACAACTGAACCAGTTGACTTAGAGAGCTCTACTTAACGCCATTCGACAGGTAAATAACACAGCTACGCTTGGGGATGCGTGGGAATGCGGGAAGCAGTCAGAATAACAAATATACGGTAGCCTAGCCTAGACGTTTTTCGGCCAAAACACCCGGGTTTCAGGGAATATTTATGTAATGCGTAGCCGGGGCTGGAGGGTTAAGCAAGTTACGGAAGCCATGTTGTCCATGCGGAACGCTATTGATCTGGAGGTCAATGACGTCGCATGGTCCCTGAGAAAGAATAGAGGAACTGCTAGCTCTTTGGCATTGATGTGATACTGACTTAGTGTGGTCCATTTCCCGTGATTCTGATGGCCTTCCGTTGACTGGTAGCCCCATCCTATCAGGCTCGAGGCATCTGTGTCTATCCATAAGGTGGGAGGTGGATCTGACCAGTGTGTCACCGATTCCCGTACTTGAGAACTTGTCCAAAAAGCCAGGAGATGTAGGATCCTCTTTGGGATGGCGAGCGGGTAATTGTGAGGTGTTATGGGGAAGGCTTTGTTGCCTAGCCAGATTAGTCTCTTCAGTCTGAGGCGGCCTAGGGGTACTGTCATTTGTACCCAATTTAGTGAGCCCATCAAAGATTCCCAAAGTTTCCTGGTGATATTCTTCGCATGTAATACTCTGAACAGTTTTAATTGTAGACGTTTGGCATTGGCTGAGCTCTGCTTTATCGTTTGGAGTTGTGTGTCCCAGATTAAGCCTACCCATTCCGCTGATTGTGAGGGGGTGAGCATTGACTTCTCCAGGTTCACTCTGAAGCCCAGCTTTGTAACATGTTGTACTACTTTCACGGTTTGTTCTTGGCATTGGAGAGGTGTGGACCCGAGAATCAACCAGTCGTCTAGGTAGAACAGGATTTTTACTCCATTTTCGAGTAGTGGGAGGAGAGCTTGTTTGACTATCTGGTGAAAATTCTGGGGGCTATGTTCAGACCGAAGAGCATTCTGGTGAACATTACTGCTTTGTTTCTGAATGGGATAGCTAGGAACTTTTGGTATCTCTTTGCTATTGGGATGTGCCAGTAGGCATCTTTTAGGTCCAGGGTAATTATCCAGGTCTTTGGTTGTAGTACTAGCCTTACTTGGGAGATAGTTAGCATTCTGAATTTTGTATTGTGAATTGACTTGTTGAGAAGGGACATGTCTATCACGGGTCTTAGTTGACGGCTGTCTCTTTTTGGGACGAGGAACATGCGTGACAGAAACACTGGTGTGCCCTCTGGAGGGTGAGTGAGAACTTTGTCTGTAACATTTGGTTTATCACTGTTACCAATTCTGGAGATAGCTGTATCTTGTTGGGCTGAGCTCTGAGGCGGGGTCTTGCCAGCCATTTCCATGTGAGGCCCTTCTTTACCACTCTCTTTGCCCAGGATCTTTGAGGCCAATGCTGGAAATGTTCCCTGAATTGGCCTGTTGAATGCCGGGCCATTTCTTGGTTGATGGCCTCTTGGAAAGTCAGTTTTTTGGATCCTGAGTCGTTTGGTGAGAGTTGGTGGATTGGTGGTGACCTTGTGGTTTCTGGTGGTTGGGAGTATGGAGTCCTGCTTGATGAGTTTGACGTCCTGTATGTTGAGGTCTTTGTTGTGACCCATGGTTTTGTTGTTTTGGTGGAGGTCGTGTGTAGGGTGATGGTTGGGTCCTTGGTGAGCCTCGACCTCTGGCCTGGTAGTGTCCTCTGTGCCCTCTGTTGCTTGATGAGTTACCCCTGTGCGTCTGAAATGTACGAGGGGTATATTGGCGAGGGGAGAACTGGCTCTTCCCCCTTCCCCGGTGATGGTGAGAGTGGGGGTGGAACCTACTAGGGTGGCCTTGCCTATATGCTTGAGGCTGTCTTGACGTTGCTATCTCAGGTCGTAGTAGTAGGGAGTGGACTTCGTTCCATGTTGTTTGTGGCATTAATCTGCTGGTGAATAGGGGTGAGAGGAGGACTCGAGCGGCGATATCTTTTGGCATTTTCTTGGACAAGTGGATGCGTATATCTTGTCTTGCTCTGGCTGCTTCATAAATAGCAGTCTTGACATCACCCGTGGTCATTAGAGAGTTGACAAGAGATGCTCTCCTGATGAGATGGAGAGCTGTTCTGGATTTTTGTTCAGCGATGGAATCTGCCACCTGTCTCATGGAATTAGAGAGCTTCTGCCATGTGATGAAGTTTGATAGCAGTCTGTGGGCTTTTTGGCGTAGTCTAAAGTCCTTGTCGATCAGTGTTGGAGTAGGTGTCGAGATCATGGGGCATTGGATGGCTTGCATACTATCTTTGGGGCTCTGAGATAATCCCAGAACCCCTGGGGAATGGAGTCGGAGTTGTGCACATACATTGTGGCAAACTGGTGATCATCTTGTGGGATTCTTTGGGGTGTAGTATCCATACTGGAAAGGGCAAATTTTTCTGCCCCAGATACCCATTCAGACCATGGGCCATAGCCTAAGGATGAAACCTCCAGCATGGGAATTTTACTTTCGGACATTTTTGTGGAGCATTGTATGTCTGTTGCGAGAGTGGATAGAGATTTAATGGCATTATGTCCATCGGCTTTATTCAAATCCGACCATGGTTTGAAGCGTTTTCCCGAGGGGACTGCGGATGTCTGTGTGAACGTAAAGTACCTAGCGTCTGACATGGACGGGAAAGGTTTTATGATTACGTCCAGTACTTGGTTATGTGCGTCTTTTGCTCGGAGGTGTCGCAGTTCGTCCATTTCGATCACCCAGTCATTTGGGACTGGTATCAGTTCTGGATGGCCTGTGTCCGCATCTTCAGGTGTTTCCACTGGTATTTGTTTCCAGTGACGGGAGTCCCCAAACAGAAGAGGGAAGGGTTTCTTGGAGATTTCCGGTTCCTGTTCAATAGGGGGGGGGGACGAATATGGGACAGGAATAGGTTACTGGGAAGGCCAGTGGCTTGAAGACTGGGCTGAGTGGAGGATGACGGAGTGGGTGTTAATTCCTGATCATGCTGTTTTGGCTGGGCAGGTATCTGAGCTAGAGGAACTGGGTCGGGTGTGGCTGGTTGTAGCATGGATGGAGACAGGGTCCTACATTGAAGGTCCTGGATAGCCTTATCCATAGAAGCCAATTTCTGATGTAAGTTGTCTGTTAACTCGTTGGTCAATGATCTTAAGGTATCTTTCATCTCTCTCCATAAGTCATTACGAGGGCTCAGTCTTGAGTCTATGTCAGACTGGTGAGGGTCTTCTCCTGACTGGTCTCCCTGATAAGTGTGGGAGTCCTTGTCATTCCAGCTTTCGTCAGTGTGGCTGCTGGAAATGATGTCGTAGCACTCTATTCTGTCGTCGGCCATATCATAGAGATCTTGGGTATCTTCAGGGGGTATTGTACGTTGATCTTCTTCAAATGTACTGTACCCTACTTGGTCTGGGTCTGCCAGAGTGGAATGGTAAGATAAGTTTCCTGGGGTATGTATTTCCGCTCTTGTACATATCTTGATTGTATGAGGGGGAGCTGGTTCGGTAGGGTAGGTAAGGGGGTTAGTTCAAATTGTTGATCCATAGAGTCCGCCCACTTGTCAAGGGATAGTGGGGAGGGGTTGACCTCCTCAGAGCCTGGTTCAGTCTGGATGCATGGTGGTTGTTTGGCATGGGGTTTCCTTGTATGTTTGTGTCTTTTACTGGGCGACTGGGGGCTGGTTGACCTTTCTCTCTTCTTGCTAGAATGTGACTTTTTCCTGTCGTGTGATGAGGAAGAGCTACGGGATCTAGCTACGGATATCTCTAAGAATTTTATATACTCTGGGTTTGCAATTTCTGGGTGTTTCTTCAATGTACCTGAAATATATGATTTTACCGCATGCCACACAGCTTTCAGAATATTCTTACATGTGTCTGGGGCTAGTGTAGAAAGTGGGTTATGGAACTTAGCTATGTAATAATATAGGTTTGACTCCTGTAAGGAGATAAAGAAAACCTAATATTTAGTAGTGGCCCCGTAATCATTGACGAACATGCCTATTACATAAGGCATCCTCTTCAAACACTAATCCGCCGTAGTTTGAATCTACCGCGCAGAGCATTTAAAAACTGAGGAGCCTTCATCATGAGCGCACGCGACCTCACTCATGGCTTCAGTCATTATGAATTGGGTTCTCACTACGAAAAAACTTCGTAAAAAATAAAAACAAAAAGAAAATAAAAATAACTATCCAATAAGCTTTCCATCATATCGTGGATGTACTTGTGTGGATTTCTGACCAGACGCTGAATCAGGCGTCATTCCTCCTTCACTGACATATCAAGTAAACCAAAATCCTTAATACATCAACGAATGGGAAGGGGACGGTCGGGAGGGCCCCAGTCGTCAATGATTACGGGGCCACTACTAAATATTAGGTTTTCTTTATCTCCTTACAGGAGTCAAACCTATAATTTATTAGTGGCCCCTCCATCATTGACGAACATGCCTGATATCTAAGACTGGAGGGGGACATTCGTAATCATATCATAACTCTAGAAAAGCAGATAATAAAAACAACCACATAGTATTCTTACTTTTGAAAAATGTATTTAATACGGCGTAGGCCGGAAATATACAAGAAAAAGGGGGTTCAGGCAGGTGCGTGCTTCAAAGAAGCCTGCCTGACAAAAATAGGTAACCCTGAAGATTCTGAACACAGATCTGTAGTTACAAAAGGCACCCCACTCAACGAGTGGTGACAAAAATAATAAGTTATAAGTTTATATGTGCACATCATAAACCCCAAAATACATGTGGAGATCAATTGCTAATGAACTCCATTGAACTAATGTTACATTGCTTTCGCAGCTAAAACTACTATAACAACACCGTTGTTTTGTACTAAACTTTGTACTAGCACAAATTCTCGCAGAGAAATTTTCATATCACATTTTAACCTTAAATTGTATCACAGCTCTCATACTCCGGCGGGGTCTAGGGTGTCCTATGTCAACTGACTGTGGAACTTAGCTATGTAATAATTACACCTGTCACAAACTTTAGGGTTCCACCTAGCTTTTGTCCTATCAATACACATAGCGTGATAGGGGCAGAGATTATGAGCTGTAAGGGATAATGTGGTGCAATCCCTGCTTGAGCATAGGGTTGAGTCCTCGGGAGGGTCCATTTCATGTACTGTGATACTGTCCATGTGGGCTGGTGAGGGTTCCGGGGAGGAGAACCCTCTGAAGGAGAAATCGTCTTCCAGGATGAGGACTTCTGTTTGTTGCACCTTAGCTTTCTTCTATGGTTGCATGTAGGCCCTGACGAGAGGGGAGAAAAGAAAACAAAAGGATTCTTTTTAGAGAGGGAAGACAATTTGTGTTTGTTTCCTGAAAACCTAAAACTTTGTACATAGGCCTATCCCTGTAAATTAATTAAATTATGTAATTAGTGGAAATAATCTTAGCCGGTGGACCAGAACAACCGTCTAAAGATTTGACTCGTAGACTCACCTGATATTGCAGGTTTGTTAGGTGTGGGCCGGGGGCCACAGGTACAAAGGAGTACAAAGGAGTACAAAGGAAATCAAGCAACAACAGATCTAGTGACCCTTCTAGGTTGCTTGTCCTCCAAAACACTGAGGATCAAGTGTCCAAACAGTGGTTTAGAGTGGGTAAGGGAACATTGGAAAGGGAATTACTGCCCTGGAACTAATGTCCGTTGCAGGATTAGGAAGTTAGTAGGGGACAGATGGGTTAGTAACTGAGGGGGGGATAAAATAAAGTTATTCATTTACAAACGCAGTCAGTCGCGGGTTTGATGCGAGATATTTGTCTAGGCGGAGTTTAAATGAATCAACGGTGATGCAGTCTATAACGTTTCGGGGAAGCCCATTCCACAAGTTGACAACTCGATTGAAGAAGAAATTCTTAGATTCGTGTGAGTTAAAAGATTTACCAATAATTTTGCAACCGTTTCCCCGCGTGTAATTAGATTGGTCGATAGTGAAGTACTTACTACAGTTCATATTGTCGATGCCTTTGATGATTTTGAACACTTGAATTAAGTCACCTCTTAATCTGCGCTGGGTTAAAGGAAATAGATTTAATTCTCTAAGACGCTCTTCGTATGGTTTGTTCTTTAGGCTAGGTATCATTTTGGTAACTCTACGTTGAACTCGTTCTAGCTTGTTTATATCTTTTTGGTAATAAGGGCACCAGGATTGAACGCAGTATTCCAGAAGAGGGCGGACTAAGGAATTGTAAAGGGTTAGGATAACTTCTTTGGATTTATGCTCAAATGACCTGCCTATAAAGCCAATTATTTTGTTTGCCTTCTTAACAACTTCTGAACATTGTTGACTCGGTTTTAGGTTACTCGATATTGTTACTCCCAGATCGGTTTCTCTGTTTACATTCTTAAGCTGAGTGCCATTCATCGAATAGTTTGCTTTCTCATTTAGGTATCCGATATGTAGTACTTTACATTTATCCGCATTGAAACTCATTTGCCAAATTTGGGCCCAACATGACAATTTATCTAGATTGTGTTGCATATCGTCAACTTGTTCTTTTGAGAGTACGCTATTTGCAATTTTTGTATCGTCAGCAAATTTTGAGATTGTACAGGTGAGACCCTCATCTATGTCGTTGATGTAAATTTGAAAGAGAATTGGTCCTAGTACCGATCCCTGGGGTACCCCGCTACTTACATTGGTCCATTTAGATGCCTTACCGTTTATGACTACTCTTTGCTTTCTGTCGCTGAGCCAATTTTCTATCCATTTCAACACACCGTCTTGTATTCCATGCGCTTTTAGTTTTAGCAGTAAACGTTTGTGGGGAACTTTGTCAAAGGCCTTTTGAAAATCAAGGTATATAATATCTACAGCTTTACTCTCATCGTAGAGGTTGAGGATATCGTGGAAGAAGTCTAAGAGGTTTGTTAAACAGGAACGTTTTTTACGAAAGCCGTGTTGAGTATCTTTAAGTATGTTATTTTCCTCTAAGTGATTTACGAGTCTGTCTCGTATGACCGTTTCTAGCATTTTACATACAACTGAGGTTAAGCTAATTGGACGATAGTTACTGGGTAGGGATTTGCTGCCTTTTTTGAATATCGGTGTTACGTTGGCTAGCTTCCACTGATCGGGCATAGTTCCAGACTGCAAGCATTTATTGAATAGTAATGTCAGTGGTTTGGAGAGCTCATCCTTAGCTTCCTTTAGAACTCTAGGCGAGATTGTATCAGGTCCAGGCGTTTTATTTACCTTGAGTTTATCTAAACAATTCAATACTTCTCTCTCTGTAACGGTGATATTGCTTAGAACATCTGAATTATCAATCTGAATCGGCGATGGTGTAGGGATATCACTGAGGTCTTCTGTTGTAAAAACTGATGCAAAGAAGGTATTGAGGGCATTACTCATTTGTACTTCGTCTTTGGTGTATTCTCCATTTTCATCGACTAACGGTCCAACAGTTGAAGTAACTACATTTTTCTTTCTGATATAACTATAGAATTCTTTCGGGTTTGTTTTACTTTGATTCGCAATATGTAACTCTAAGGTCTTTTTACTTTGCTTAATTAACTTTTTGGCTTTGCGTCGTAGCTCTACAAATTTCAGCCGTTCTTCGTCGTTTTGTGAGGACTTTAATCTATCATTAGCAAATTTTTTAGCAAGCAGGCAGTTTGAAATATCTTTATTCCACCATTTGGGCTTATTATTATGGCCTGGACGCCGTATTTTCGATGGTATGCAGTCTTGCACTGCTTTTAGGTAAGTGGCTTCGAATAACTTCCAAGATGTATTTATGTCGTTATTGTGAATTAAAAAGCTCCAGTCAGTTTCTTTAAACATAGCTCTAAGTTTATGGAAGTTTGCTTTCTTGAAATTAGGGACTTTTTCGATGCTACTATTTGGTTCGTTACTAGTAAACTTTAAAGTGAAAGTTATCGTATGATGGTCGCTGTTACTGAATTCATCACCAACATTCAAATTCTCTATTAATTCTTCTTTTGTTGCAAGTACAATGTCAAGAACGTTATTACCACGGGTTGGCGTTCGAACAAATTGATAAAGCGAACTCTCTTGCAAGTTCGTATACAAGTCATGTCCGGAGTGCGAAGTAAGAGTATCGCCCCACTTGGTCACAGGTAAATTAAAGTCGCCAAAAATTACGGTATCTTGTGAGTTACTTACATCTGCAATTTGTTCGTAAATTTCTCGGTCAGTTTGCACTGATTGAGCTGGAGGTCTGTATATTAATGCAAGTATTATTTTTGTACCTTTATTATTCTTTATTAGCACAAAAGATGCGTCGACGTTCACAATTTGAGGTTTTGACAAGAGGGTAGGGTTAAGACTTTCTTTGATATAAAGTAAAACGCCACCTCCATTTCGATTTATTCGGCTTTTCTCAAACATTACATAACCGGGAAGTGAATACTCTGCTAAAAAGTCTCTATCTTCTGTATTGAGCCAAGATTCTGTTATGCCAATCACATCATAATTTTCTGTAAACACTAGCTCCTCTAAATCTGAAAATTTATTGCGTATGCTACGAGCGTTTGCATAGAAAACCTTTAAATTTGTTATTTTAGAACTCACGGAACGCTCTTTAATAATATTTTTGGTTCTTGTCGTATCTACATTTATGTTCATGGCTGTCCTCGGTCCTCGCTGTCTTCGGTCCTTATCACTGGTGGTCCTCGGTTGCCTCTGTGTTTTTCTTGGCGTTGGATGATTTATGTCACTGCTGCTTCTTCTCGGATGGCGTTTTTTGATCCATGGCTGCGGACTGCTTCGTGTAGGAGACGACCCATGCGTGCTGAACCCACAGGGTTTAGATGAGTTCCATCCTTGCGGAACAGAGTAGGCTGGTTGTAGAAGTTGTCCCAGAGGTTGATGAATTCAACTTCTTCCCTCAGACACAAATATTTAAGTCGGCTATTTGTGCTGAAGGCCTTGTCGTAGAATTTGTCAGGTGCGTCGATCTTGGGGAGAATGCCTGAGATGATGATATTCCTTGACTTGTTTTTGTAGTGCTGGATCATCTTGCGATATTTCTCCATCAACTCTTCGGATCTGGTGCGCATGACGTCATTTGAACCAGCATGGATGACAAAAAGGGTATTTTCATTTGCATCCTTTGTGGTATCTTCGAAGGCTTCCACAATGTCGTCCAGTCCAGCTCCTGGGATGCAAAATCTTTTTCGTTGATTTGGGACTCTGTCGCAGAACTCTTCGACCTGTCCTCGTAGGATGGAATTCCCAACGAGCCTGGTCTCCTCTGGTTCGTCTTCCATCTCTACCAATATCTCAAATCTGTTTGACATTGTGACTGGTAGATGAGACCTTTTCTGCGTTGGTGGCTTGGCTCGGGTTGTCGAGGGCTTGGAGTCCGGGATAATGTACAGGACCTGATGTGGTATCTCTTGGTATGGAGGGGGTAGGTCTAATTGATGAACAGAGCTCCTCCTCTGTAATGTCGTGTCTTGCCTGAGCCTGTTGAAATATCAAGGAGTCAATGTTGCATAATGAGAACAGCACCGTTCTTAATATGTTTACTTTGTTTGGGCTAGGATTAGGGTCTAGCCTTGCATGATTTGTTTTAATTTAATTGGTTATCCAGATGTGTTTATCATAAGTTCTCGTATTTTGACTTAATTCTGAACATTTTGTTAAATATTGTTTAACATGTTTAAGGTTAATTAGCCTACTATAGTATGGTTTAACCAAGAGTGCTCAGTAATAATTTCTGTTTGAATCCTGTATTTGGGGCCCTTCTCTTAGGGTACCTGGTGTTGATGGGATAGGCTTAGGCCTAGCCTATTGTTAGAGTACCCGGTTCATAGCTTGATGGTATCCGGCCGGTGTTGTGGGTTATAAAGACCTATTCTAGTCTGGGGATATCTGGGTACCAGGGACTGTTGTCATACTCGGTAGTTCTGGTACTGGGTCTTGGTGCTCTGGCTTTATAAATATAAGTCCTAGGGAAAAACCCGGGAGTCTTGGGTTATATTTATATGGTAGTAATGTCTTTCCTGACCATCCGGGTACCCGGGACTTTAGCCATACTCGGTAGTCCCGGTTGCCGGGTCTTGGTGTTAGAGTTTCATCGAAATGAGGACTAGGATAACCGGGGAAATTATGAGTGTATGGTAACATAGTGTTGTCCGCCTGTTTGGGTGGATCTTCCTGCCCGGCAGTCTTGAAAACCCGGGTCTTGGGGACCTGGGTTTGTTGAGATAATGACTCGGGAACCGGGAATTTGGTATTGAATGGTATTCTGGTGTCTCCCGCCTGATCGGGCACTCGGGACTGCCACCCTGCTGGCGGTCCCGGTGTCCGGGCCTTGGTACCCGACCCTTTTGTGATGGGTCTAGGTTACCTGGGTAATTGGAATAATATCAAACCGGGGATTTGGTCTTGAATGGTATTCTGGTGTCTCCCGCTTGATCGGGCACTCGGGACTGCCACCCTGCTGGCGGTCCCGGTAGCCGGGTCTTGGAATCGGAACCTTTGTGATGGGTTTAGGTTACCTGGGTAATTGGAATCTTATCAGCATGTCTTACATAATTTTTTTCATTTGTAGTGGGACAAGGTCAACTATGATATTATTATGGGTGCTCATTGGGAAAGTAAAGGTATATATACGAATGTTTAGATGAGCAGAACCCGCGGGTTAATACAATTCCGATCCCTAGTTGATGTAATGCTGGTTTATAAAACTTGAAGGTAATAAATATGAAGAATGAATCGTGACCGACTAGAGTGGAAACTAAGCGAATTAAATTAAAGAGACTTGAATGTAAATAATGAAAGCACTTTTGTCCCCAATAAACAAATTCGGTGGCGTGACGAGTAAACCCTGGCCAGGCACAACCAGCGGTTACTGTCTAAACGAATTAAATTGAAAGAGGCTTGAATGTAAATAATGAAAGCACTTTTGTCCCCAATAAACAATTTCGGTGGCGTGCGAGTAAACCCTGGCCAGGGCACAACCCGAGGTTACTGTCGGCTGATATAGTTAAAAGGGATAGGGCACTTTATATAACACTGATACTTAAGGGAAAACTGACGAATTATACTTCAAAAACCAATTTACAGAACACTAAGACACTGCAGCTATAGAGCCGAGGTTCGTGTGATACGAACAAACGAGATAAAACATAATAGTTAGCGGCTCTGTGGAAAGTGGCTTCTTGAATGGCACGTTCGTAGGCCAGCCAGACGAAAGATCTTACTTCACAGGCTTACAAGTGAAAATTAGTCCATATACATACTTTCTTAGACGCATATACTATTACAACTGCACAAAAACTCACTATGGACAAAGATTTTGCGTCGAAGAGGGGCTATATAAACACTGTGGTGGAGATAAGAAAACTTCGTCTGCCTCCTATGGCCTACGGACGAGAGAGGCCAGTTCAAGGTCAACTGGGATATCAGGGCATGCTCATGGGAACAGAGGAAGACCCGAATGCGCAAGTGGCGCGGTGTTCGAACTGTACTATTCCTTTTCCTTTTATTTTTCACTTTTCAGTGGCTCCGTCTCAATGACGTACCTTAGGAATGATTAAGGGGTACCCCCTAAGAAGATATTGGTTCTCGACCGTAGTGATCAGGATTAACCCGGGCTCAGAGGAGCCCGGAACGAGGCCATATTACCATAGGCTCTTACGTCATTGACGTAAGGAGCCACCAATAAATCCTATAATTTATTAGTGGCCCCTCCATCATTGACGATTATGCCTGATATCTAAGACTGGAGGGGGACATTCGTAATCATATCATAACTCTAGCAAAAGCAGATAATCAAACAACCACATAGTATTCTTACTTTGTAAAAAAAGATATATTTTTGTGCATAAACTTTATACAGCATATAAATATACAAAAAAGGGGACAAGCAGGAGAGTGCTTCGAAGAAGCCTGCTTGGACAAAAAAGGGGTTAACTCCGAGACTCTGTACACAGAGCTGGTAGGTAAGAAGGCACCCCACTTAAAGTAAGAGGTGAAAAATAAAAACATCAAAGTTTACATGTGCACATATAAACCCCATTAACTCGTGGATATATATCTAAAATTATACCCTAAAAATAAAAGGAACTCGTGTACTGTCGCAGAAGTACTGAACTCTTGTACTTCTGCAGAGGTACTTACATTACAAATACAAGTTGCGGCCGCAACTACTAAGATTACTTAAATTTATATTGCTTCACAGCCAAAACTATTTACAACAAGCATTGTCGTCCTACTATGATTGTACGTTAGCACAATTTCCTGTAATGAATACTACAGAGAAATTTTATATCACAGCACCTACACCCTGTATCACAGCTCGTAAGATCCGCACACGTACTCCGGCGGGGTCTAGGGTGTCCTATGTTACACTGACTGCACCCCCCTCCCCTCTCTTTTCTTCATCTAAACACTAAGTGACCCAGAGGCCACCTAGACCCTCTGCCTTAAAGCTATACATGGCATGGAAGGCCTGTCTAAAGCTACTGAAAGGTATCGAGTCAAAAAAGTATGATTAGAGGACCAGAGGTGCGTGGCTGCTATGTCCTCAACAGAAAAATTCTTAAGGAAACGCAAAGAGGTCGCCCATTTGCGTAAATCGTGAGCTCTACCCACAACGCCGGGATTACTTTCCTGAATGACGTCAACTAAGAGAGAAGCCAGTTTACGTTTCATTACGCGTTTACCCGTACTTGATACCCATAAAGCACCTTGTTGATTCCTAGGTGCTACTCTCAAATATTTGGTTAGCGCTTGCACTGGACATAAATTATGGTGCATCTTTCCCCTTTTCAACGCCGGCACCGTGAACTCTGAAAACACGTGATTACTGTGTTCATTCTTGGCGATGAACCCCGGGGAAGAGGCAATATGAATACAATCATTGAGCCTACCAAACCTGATGCAATTAGGTGTGTTGCTCATCGCCGCCAGCTCAGACACCCTGTTCCCGGTAGCCAAAGCCATAAGGAATACTGCCCTTTTTAAAAGTAAGTCAAAATCTGCAGTATTTTGGTACCGCCGGGAATGAAGTAATGACAACGCTTTGTCCAAAGACCAGGTAGGCATGAGCTGACGGGCAGGTGGGCGGAGTTTAAAACATGCCCTCATGAAACCTGTCTCTTCCGCTAGTGGTATGGTTAGACCTGTAAGGTCAAAGAATGGCATCCTAATTGCTGTTAAGTGATTCTTTAACGTTACTACAGATAGACGTTTCTGCTCAAACAGATAGTTTAAATAATTAAAAACCAAAGCCACCGAAGGCACGGATTGTTCTGTTCTGAGTATCCAAGAAGTGAAAGACTGCCAATGCGATTGATACTGTCTCTTAGTAGATTGTGTGTATTCTATCTATCTATCTATTGCCTGACGCCGTGATCCCCGAAGGGGTGGCCACGAACGAACCGCCCCCATGCACCTCTGTCCCCAGTCAGTCGACGCCCCTCCCCCCAACCAGCACCGCCTTCGTTCATGTACTTCCTCACTCCATCCTTCCACCTCATATTCGGTCTACCTCTCCCCCTCTGTCCCTCCACCTCGCTCTCGTACACCCTCTTAGTCATTCTCTCGCTTTCCATACGTTCCATATGGCCGAACCATCTCAAGTTGTTCCTTTTCACACTTTCCAGCACATCTACCTCCACACCACACCTCCTTCTTACTTCCTCATTAGTCTGTCTATCCCTCCATGTAACTCCGCACGCACTCCTTAAGTAATTCATTTCCACTGCTCTCACTCTTGGTCTGAGTCTCTCAACCAACGTCCATGCTTCGCTTCCGTAAGTCAGTGTCGGGATTACCACACTGTCATGCAAGGACTTCTTCACTTCCATACTGACCACCCTATTTCTTGTTACTGCTTTTAGCGTTCCTACAACCCTCTTCCCCTGTTGTACCCTCTCCCGCACCTCTTCATCCATAGTCCCATCTTTACTCAACACACTGCCCAGATACTTAAAAGAGTTGACGATCTCCATAGCCTGACCGTTCAGCTTCACCTCACACTCTGTGACTTCACCCCTTTCGAAGACCATAACCTTGCTCTTCCCCGTATTTACCTTCAAATTCCGTTTTTCGCACACTGTTCCAAACTCATTTACCAGACCCTGCAACTCCCATTCATTATCACTCATCAGAACTGTATCATCCGCAAACAGCAGTATAGGTAGCTTCCACTCAATTCCCTCCCTTTTCAGCGATACACCAACATTCACTGCTCTTGATAGTATTTCTTTCATGACTCCATCCATATATACAGTAAACAACCACGGGGACATCACACACCCCTGTTTCAAACCAACATTCAGGTCAAAGAACTCGCTCTGCTCACTCTCCACACGTACTGCCGCCTTTGCACCCTCATACATGCTCTTCACTGCTTTCAGCAACTTGCCCTCTACTCCGTATATTCTAAGTACTTTCCACAAACCTTCTCTATCCACTCTGTCATAGGCCTTCTCCAAGTCCATAAAGGCAACATACACCTTTTGTTTCTTCTCCAGATACTTCTCCACAACACAATTCAGGGTAAAAATCTGATCTACACATCCTCTTCCCTTCCTAAAACCTCCCTGCTCGTCGCCTATCCATTTCTCCGTTCTCACTCTCACTCTCTCAATCACTACCCTACTGTATACCTTCCCTACTACGCTTAGAAGACATATTCCTCGGTGGTTACCACACACTCCTCTTTCCCCTTTGCCCTTATATAGGGGGACTATTATGCCAGTCTTCCAGTCATCGGGTGCACTCCCCTTCTCCCATGCTAGTTTGCACATTTTCCATACCCATTCTATCACTATCTCACCACCATACCTCAACATTTCCCCACACACTCCATCTGTTCCTGGTGCTTTCCCCAACTTCACTCTTTTCATGGCTTCCCACACTTCTGACCTCCTGATCCCCACCTCCTCCTCCACTACTTCTCTTCTTCTCCCTCCCATACCATATCCAGCTATGTTTGCTGGCTCTTCATTCCTTTCATTTAGCAACTCACTGAAGTACTCCCTCCATCTTTCGACTCTCTCTTGCTTCTCGGCTAGCATTCTCCCATTCTTATCTTTCACACCCTTACTGTTTCCCTTGCTACCTTCCCTAACTTTCTTGACTTCTTTCCAGAACAGTTTCTTACTCTCCCTCCATTTTACACTCAGATTCCTTCCAAATTCCTCATCTACTCTTCTCTTACTTTCCTTCACTACTCTCTTCACCACCCTCTTACTCTCCACGTACCTCGCTCGTTTCTGTCTCTCGGAATCTTCATTCCCTCTACTACCCAACCACACTCTATATGCTTTCTTCTTTTCTTCCACAGCTATTCTTACCTCTTCTGTCCACCATGCTGTACCTTTCACTCCCCTCCCTCTTCTCCTCACTCCACACACCTCCTCACATGCTGCACAGATCTCATCCTTAAACACCTTGCTCATCTCCTCCACTTCCTCCATAACTTCCAGGTCGAACCCACCTAGTCGTCTTTCCACTGCTCTCCTGTACTCCTCCCTGACTTCCTCCTCCTGCAACCTCTCCACCCTCCTCACCATTCCACCCTCCTCTTGCCTCCCTCCCGCTCTCCTCACCCACTTCTTTTGTATCCTAACCTTAGCTACCACTACATAATGATCAGACAGACCCCCTCCAATACCCCTATACACCCTAGCATCCATCACAGATTTCTTCATTCGTTCATCCACACATACATAATCAATCAATGACTTTCGTTCCACCACTGTCTTATCTTTCATCGTCAACATCCGTTTCCACGTGTACCTGTGGATCATTCTGTGTCGGAAGAAGGTGTTGGCTATCCACAGCCTCCTTCCCACACATACGTCCACAAGTGCACTACCATTCCCATTCACCTCTGATGGTACCCCCCACCCTCCCACCACTCCCTCAACTTTCCTATCACCCACCTTACCATTCATATCCCCAATCAGAAATATTCTTTCGTTCTTGTCAAACTTCTCCAGGCACGCCTCCACATTCATCCAGAACTCCTCTTTCTTTCTTTCAAGTATATCCTCTGTCGGGGCATACACGCATACAATCACCCACGTTTGTATTCCTACTTTCATTCTCATCCACACAATCCTTGAACCCACAGACCCATACTCTCTTACACATTCCTTCCATTTGCTACTTACAAACAAACATGCACCTTCTCTCGCTGTTCCTTCACTCACTCCAGCACACACACCCATTCCACATTCCCATTCTCTCACATCTGAACCTTTCCATTTGGTCTCTGTCATTCCACATACATCCAGCCTGGCATTCACTAACACTTCCAGAACCTCTCTCTCTTTTGTTCCATCATTCATGCCACTAACATTCCACGTAGCCATTCTCAGAATGTCCGAAGGCATGTCCTTAGTCGGTCGTGGTTCGTCAACGTTGGTTCCGTCCGCATCCGAGGCTGTTCGTTCGTTTTTCTTTGCTTAGATATTTTTTCCGGGTGGGGGTCGCAAGCCCACCGACCCAACCTCTTTAGTCGCCTCTTACGACACGCAGAAGGCACGTGGGGCATATTCTATTCCCTAACCCCCAGGGGTATTGATTCATGAATTTATCGGTCACGTTTCTACCATACGGAGTTAGCCATTTGGCCTCCTGAATGTCCATAATGCAAAAGTCAGCGAGGTCTCTAGGTTGCCAATCGTGTCTAAGTGGAAATACCCGACCGGGAGCGACACCGGGTTCGGGCACCACGTTTTTAATTGCTGGTACCACGTCTGCGCCGGCCACAGGGGCGCGATTAACGAGACTACGCCCCGATAATCCTGTAGTTTGTTTACTACTTGGCACATCAGAGAAGCGTCTGGCGGCGGAAACAGATAAATGGAACTCCACATGTTCCAGTCCGTCACCAGTGCGTCGGGTCCTCCCGCCGGCGTGGTTGTCCAGCGGGTTAGGTACAGCGGGAGTTTGTGAGTCTCCTCGGACGCAAATAGATCCACTTGTGGACGGTAAGGCTTCGCAATCATTAGGTCGAAAATGTTTTGCTTGAGTGCCCATTCTACTGTTGTGCTCTGTCTCCGAGATAGAGTGTCTGCCCAAACGCTCGCTACGCCGGGGAGATAAGAAGCGTGAAGCTGAATGTCCAGCTTGTCGGCTAGTACAAAAATCTTTTCCGACACGTTTAGCAACCTCCAAGATCGCGTTGACCCCTGTTTCTGAATGCAGTGAACCGCATTCAGATTGTCCATCCTGAAGGCCACTGATTTTCCCCGTAAAGAAAAGCCGTGAGCTTGAAGGAAATACAAGGGGACTAGTAACTCTTTGACATTTATGTGGGAGGATTCTGAATGGGACCAACGCCCTTGACCCTGATGCCCTTGGTTTGACTGAAAGCCCCAACCTATCGTGCCTGACGCATCCATGTCCACCCATACCGTCGGCGGAGGAGAGGTCCATGACATGACTGAGTGCAATGTTTCCCTCTTCGCCCAGACCGCTAGTAAGTTGTGTATTAATTTTGGGATGGGCCATAATGTTTCCGCCGGCAATAGTGGAAAAAATGTGTTGCCCTCCAAAATTAAACGTTTGACTTTCAACCGGCCCAACTTTACAGTTAGTTGAATCCAGTTGAGAGAGCCGACCAGAGATTCCCAGACTCTCCGTGTCGTAGTCACACTGTGAAGAAACAGAAACAGTTTCTTGCGAAACCTGTTTCGATTGTCCACACTCTGACTCAGAGTGAGAGCAGCTGTGTCCCAGACCAGCCCTATCCACTGGACCACTCGTGAGGGAACAAGGTTTGACTTTACCAGGTTTACCTTGAATCCTAGAGATTTTACATGATTTAATGTTATGTTGACATGATTGATGCATAACTGTTCCGTCTCCGCCACCACCAGCCAGTCGTCTAGATACCACAAAATCCTGATCCCTTGTTGCAACAAGGGCATCAGGGCTTGCCGGACTAATTTCGTGAATATGCGAGGTGCTAGGTTTAATCCGAACGGCATCCTCTGAAAGACATAAGTCTGATGCATGATTCGTAAGGCCAGAAATCGTTGAAACCGTTTGTTTACCGGGACGTGACAATACGCGTCCGTCAGGTCTAAAAAACACATCCACCCTTCCGGCGGAAGTGTTAGCCTGATTTGATTCACTGTCAGCATCCGGAAGGACACGTTGTGAATGTGGAGGTTCAGATAAGACAGGTCTACGACCGGCCTCATCTGAACACTGTCCCTTTTGGGCACCAGAAAAAGTTTGGATGTAAAAACTGGGTAATTTTGAGGAACCGGGATGATAACATTCTTGGCAACCATCTCTTGGATCAGTGACTCCACCTCTAATGAAACAAAATTTGCCTTTGTCGGCTGACGTAAACGAGGTCGCCAGAGCCACTGCCAGGTGATGCCTTTGCGTGCCATGCCTTTGCGTGCCACCATCCTCGCCCATGTGTTTAAAGGCCATGCGCGATGATTCGCCCGGAACGACCGAGTTAGCAGACAAGGGTTCGCCGGCTGGACTACCCTCTGATCCACCCGCCGGAAGATTGGCCCTGGGAGTGAGAGAGACCCTAGTTTTTTGGTGGTGGTGGTGGTGTAAGTTTAGACGACTGGCCGGGTTTGGCTGGAGACGGGCCCTGGCCCGGCCTTTGATACCTCTGTCCTTTATGATTACCTGAAGACTTTCCTTGCTTGTATCTGTACTGACTTTGGGTGGAAGAGGATTTAGGCAAATGAAAGGGTTTTGCCCCACCAGACTGAGCTTTAGCGACTGGTTTGGGCTTGGTAAAAGTGAAAGCAGGTTTCTTAGACGGGGCGGGACTGTGCTTCAAGGCCTGAGCCATGTTAAACACCGTCCTCCACACCTCCGGGGACATTAAAGAGGCAGTTAGAACTGGGGACATTATTACTTGATTTGCAATCCTATCCGGGAGCTTTTGGGCTTTTATGGACTTGGAAAAAGCGTATGATCGTGTGGACCGTGAAGCAATGTGGAAGGTGTTAAGGATTTATGAAATAGGAGGACATTTGTTAGAAGCAGTTAAGAGTTTTTATGAAGGGAGCAGAGCATGTGTGAGAGTAGGAAATGGTGAGTTGAGTGAATGGTTTGAGGTAAAGGTAGGTTTGCGACAGGGTTGTGTAATGTCACCATGGCTGTTTAATATGTTTATGGATGGTGTGGTGAGGGAGGTGAAAAGGAGAACTATGGGAAGAGGATTGGGTTTAGTAGGAAAGAATGGTAGAGATTGGGAGTTGAATCAGTTGCTGTTCGCTGATGGCACAGCATTGGTGGCGGATTCTGATGAGAAACTGCAGCGGGTAGTCAAAGAATTTGGTGTGGTTTGTGAAAGAAGGAAACTGAAGGTGAACGTCAATAAAAGTAAAGTAATGGTGTGTAATAGGGGAGAGCATAGGGTGAATCTAGATGTGAGGCTGGATGGGGAAATATTGGAACAAGTAGAGTGTTTTAAATATCTAGGAGGAACGATAAGCAGGAGTGGAGGTATGGAAGTGGAGGTAAAACAGAGAGTGTGTGAAGGAAGGAAGGTATTCAGAGCAATGGGAAGTACTGTATGTGGAAGACGAGAAATCTCGGAGTGAAAGTAAAAAGTGCACTGTATCAAGGAATTGTTGTGCCAACAGTGATGTATGGGGCTGAGACATGGACTCTGAAGAAAAAGGAGAAAAGAGGGCTGGATGTGATGGAGATGAGCTGCTTGAGGAGTATGTGTGGAGTTACTCGTAGAGACAGATTGAGGAATGAAGAGATACGTAGGAGAGTGGGGCAGCAGGAACATTTGTCAGCCAGAGTGGACAGAAGGGTGCTGAGCTGGTATGGTCATGTTGAACGAATGGGAGATGAAAGGCTTACAAAGAGAATATGTGAGTCAGGTACAAGGGGAGATAGAAGGGCAGGAAGACCCCCATTGAGATGGAGAGACTGTGTAAGAAAGGCTTTGGATGATAGAGGAATGACTATAGATCAGGCAGGGAAAGTGGTGGTGGACAGGAGTGAATGGAGAATGCTTGTGAATAGTTGAGAGAACACGTGGTCATTTGGAGTAAGGGGTCGGGCGCAAGTTCGACTAGATAATAGTCCATCAGGCGCCTGGCCCGGGGAGACGATTAATAGGAAGGGTGTGCCTGGAAGTGTGGTGGGAGGGCTTGTGGCTTTGGCTCCGCTGCATGTCTGCCTGCCGAGATCGGAACCTCTCCGGGTGGTCAGGGGCCGGGGGAGTGCTGGAGCGACCTTGGTAACCCTGGTCTCTGGGTCTTCTCCTGGGTGACCTGGATGTGTGTGAGTTTGTGTTTTTTATCTGTGTTTATTTTTTTGTTTTATGTTGTTTTTGTGTTTTCCCTGTTCTTGCTCTGTCTTGAGTCGGCTACCCCCAAAATGGGGATTGGGCCTGAGCATATAGATAGATAGATAGATAGATCCGGGAGCTTTCGGACTAGAGACATCCTTAGATCTTGTCTTGCCCGCACCGCCTCTAACAAGGCCGTGCGTATATCTCCCAGTGACTGTATAGAAGTCTGGAGAAGCAAGCGTCTAGACAGTTCGATAGCCTTTCGGACTTCCGTGTCCGCGATAGCCTGAGCAGATCTTAGCATTGACTTTGCTACCTGTTGCGTAACTATATACTGAGAAAATAGTCTATACGCCTTTCCCCGTAGCCTAAACTCCCGGTCTAGGTGAGCAGTGGAAGGTGTAGAAAAGGGATCTTTAAGCTCGCATAGATTAATTTTAGGGGCAGCTAAAAAAGCAAATAGAGCAGAGGGAACTCCGCTGGCAGAGTATACCGGGAGAGAGAACCAAGAATGGCTTTCTTGTGGAATTTGGTGTGAAGCTTTAGAAGTGAATGTAGTTGCAAAGTTCTGAGCCTCGACTTCCCAGTCCACCCAAGGTCCCGGACCCAACTGCTCCACCTTCAAAACTGGATTCGCGGCTGAGTCTGTGAATGTCTTTAAACCTAACTCAGGTGTTAGAGCCGACAGCGCTTTGATATCATTGAACCCGTCATGTTTTGTCCAGTCCGAAAATAGTTTTGAAGCTGACGCTTCAGGTGTAGAAGAATATACAAAATAATCATGATGATAATAGTTGGGGATGGCCTTAATACTAACATCAAGTACATTTCCCAGCATATCTAGAGCCCTTAACTTCCTAGATTTATTCCCTTGGATTACCCACTCCCGTGGTACCGGAAGCTCCCCTGACATAGTGGATTGTGCTACCTCTGGCTTTGCTGGTACCAATGATACCCAAGATTCGTCTGGCCCGTATAAGAGAGGCATAGCCCCTCTTCTGATCGGGGCTTTGTCTAACGGGGGAGGATTTACGTCTGCTACTACTCGCACATTGGAAGTAGTTAGTGCCGCCGAAGTTGGCCTAGTAACAATAGTAGGTGATACAAGGGGAGTGAGCGGAATTTGTGTCAAAGCAATGGAAGTAGCCAGAGGTCGGACATTTGATGTTGGCGTGGAAGCTCCCAGACCAACTGTAGGAGTCTCCGGTTGCTGGCCAAAAAACTTAGTTAAAGCACTCGCTAGTAACCCATTAATCTCATCCGCCGTGACAAATTGAGCAGAGGAAGAACTATTAGGTGAAGCATCCCTATTCTGAGAGTTATCTACGAATGAACTAGACTCGTGAATTCCCACCTCAGAAACAATAGAACCCTCATTCCTTGCCTCCGGTCCCTCCTGAGAGGATTCCGCCGAGGCTGGGACCCCCTCATGTTGCCATGTTAAGTCAGGGATGGAAGACGGGATCTCCGCGTCCCGGTGGAATTCATCCACTACCTGTGTTGCCTGAGACGGAAGTGAGCTGTCCCTCCATGGCTGGGAGTACCTCCAAACTCCCCGGTATTGGCTGGAACTCACTTGTGAGCCAGGCCCCACCCCAATGACTGAGCCCTCACTCGAGCCCTCTAGCGGGTTATCACTGCCGGGAGAACCCCTTAAATCTAAAGTGAGAATATTGGAACTGGGAATAATATTTGGGGACAACCTGTCCGCCGGTATATCCCCCACCACAGTCTCTGACTCCACTTCCGACCTGTCAGATTGGACATGAGACATGTCGGGAGTAGAGGCAGAAAGCGAGGTTCGAGGCTCCGGCGAACGCCGGGAGGACTTTCGTACATGAGACTCTTTCTTAGAAGACTTGTGACTCTGCCTCGACTTCGATGTATCACTAGAACTGTCCTTGGTCTTGTCTGTCTTACTCTTCTTCCGCGAAGGTGAAGTCGAGTGTGTTTGCTTTCTGAGAGGAGACCGTGACCTGGACCTAGATCTTGACTCCGAAGCTGTCGCCGGGGGAGACGGCTCTCGCGGTCTCTTAGATGTGCCGGGGGAGGGAAGAAGCCCTTTACCCAGCCCAGTCTCTGCCGACTTATTTACTTTACTTCGGGAAGGAGGACGTTTAATTGGGGGGTGCTGAACCAACAAACGGTCCCACAGAATTACGTTATCACACTGCAGTGCTTTATGAGCCACTGTAGTAGCATAATTAGTAAGAAGTTGTCTGACCTCGCGTAATGCAACCGCCGCGGCCAGATTGTCGTGCTGTAATATTATAATACTCAGCTGACTACAAAAGGTACAATTCTTTGTTACCCACAAACCCCTTCATCGGTCCAAGCATTTGACACAACGAATGCACAGAGTATGTGCAAAATTAGGGATCCCGGAACATGAGGGCGTTGAGCAAAGAGCAAAAACAGGGGCTAGAGCAGCCATGGCAGAGACTGGTTAAAAGCTAACTCCCCCCCGGGCCTCACCTGGTCCTCTGTGGACCCGCCGGAACTCCGCCCTGGAATTTTTTTTTTCCAGGAATTAATGCTCATAAGGTTACCCCAAAATGTTCTAACACAAGTGTTAATGAACCGCCGGGCAACGAGACGTAATACACCACTATTACCTCTCGTTACCCTGTAGGTTCATATGTAAAGATTTTTGAATATCTTTACGTGTCCAAAAGATTTAAGAATATCCTCTGACATGATATAAAGACGAGCAGTTCTTTATAAATGACGCAGTCTTCCCTGTGATATAAAGTTCACCGGGAACCCATAATAAGACGCCGGCCTCCTTATTATAACGCAGTTAACCAGGTTAAGCCCATCTTAATCATTAGATCTGACTCCTCTCGAAGCCTTCATAGATCGCCGTAAGTTGAATGTCTCGATACCCAATTGTATCCCTCAATTGTTTGGCTAATCCTACCGAATTGCAAATCCATGATTCCCACCCTCCCGAGGTTCAACCGCCGGGTGAAAATTAATAGAAAAGTTAACCCCAATTGTTCCTATCCCCACTTCTTTGCAAAAGATCGCCGGGGTGGAAAGACTAATCAAACAAAACAGCCCAGTTTTTCAACGGCTTTGCAAAACCGGGAAAAACTATAGTCAACAGGTGTCCGCATGAACCCCTAGTTGAATCGGGTAAAGCCATTCCGCCGGGAAACACACAGTAAGCCTGAACACAGGCTACACTACAGAGACGCAGTTCTGGAGAGCCCTCAAGCCACCACTGGCCGGGGGAAACTAGCCTATTTTAACCACGCGTGATTAAAACTCGGCAACCAGCCGGATTTTCTCGGTGCAATCGAGAAAACCCGCCGGAAAAGGCAACCCACACCCACCAGACGCAATCTGAGAACCAGCCGGATTTTCACGGAGCAATCGAGAAAACCCGCCGGAAACGGTAACCCGGTAAACCGGTAAACGGTAACGGTAACCAGATGCAATCAGAGGTACACAAATAGTGCCTGGAATAAGCCAATACACAACTTATCCAGAACACACATGACACAGTAGTACATATTTATACAATAAATCAATAACACTTGCAAATGTAAAAAAGCTACGAGAGGCTGGCTAGGCCTAAGCAGACGGAGTATCGCTTAACCCTCTCACCACGGAAGGCCTCTTGAACGCCCATAAAAAAGCATATAACAGCTGCCCGGAAGGCCTCTTGAACGCCCAGTGGTTGAAAGCCTGTGAGCTTCGTGTGCGAGGCGTCGGTCCGACGCATGTAAACAACAGCCGGCTGGACCGACGCCCCGCATCTCCGGCCACAAGAAGGAGAGCGTCGCTTGTTCGTGTGTGCCTGTATGTTGTTGTTAAGTATCGAAAAGTGGTGTAAAGTGGCTGTTTTGGCCATAAAGTTATCTCCAATGAAATCATCATCACAGCTCAACCAGTTGACTTAGAGAGCTCTACTTAATGCCATTCTACAGGTAAATAACACAGCTACGCTTGGGGATGCGCAGGAATGCGGGAAGCAGTCTGATTAACGAATATACGGTAGCCTAGCCTAGACGTTTTTCGGCCAAAACACCCGGGTTTCGAGGAATATATATATAATACATAGCCGGGGCTGGAGGGTTAAACATGCCGTAATAAAAACAAAAAGCACTGAATTATATCACAACAGGAACAGCCGCCAACACACCTCGAAGAAATATACCCGGGAGAGGGAAGCACTGACACGGGACCTAGAAAACACTTCACTAAGTGAAGAAAAATACGCTAGGAACGTCAGAAAACAAACAAATAAGGCAACTTCATCAGAAAGATAAAAAGAAGCCTAATAACGCGTAGTTAAAGCCAACTAAATAACTAGGCTAGCTAGCCGCGAAAACGTTTCACGCGTCCACCACGGGACCACGAGGGTACGCCCGAAATAGGCGTCCCAAACACACGACCCAAATACACTGAAGTGCGGGCAGCCTGCCCATGACACTCCTGCTACGCATATCTTAACCTTACTCGATACATCCCAGAGTAAACAAATGAGAAAAAACTCACTAGGGACGCAGCAAATGCGGAACGAGCGGAGCGTGGGGAGACACGTCAGGGCAGGTTGAGCGCAGAGCAGAGAAGGAAGAATGACGCCTGAAGTCAGCGTCTGGTCAAAGATCCACACAAGTACATCCACGAAGTTATGGAAAGCTTATGATTAGTTATTCTTATTTTCTTTTTATTTGTTATTTTTTACGAAGTTTTTTCGTAGTGAGTACCCAATTTCATAATGACGAACCATGAGTGAGGTTGCGTGTGCTCATGATGAAGGCTCCTCAATTTTTTATGCTCTGTGCGGTAGATTCAAACTACAGTAAATGAGTGTTTGAAGAGGATGCCTTATGTAATAGGCATAATCGTCAATGATGGAGGGGCCACTAATAAATTTATATGCAGGATTCAAAGTTGCATAATAAATCGTAGGCAGTGTCCACCATCCTTTAACTGTCTTCGTGGTGCGATGCATATGATGTTGATTTTCGGTGTGAGCGTCCTGGGTTCGAATCCACGGACTGCCACATGTGTTTGTAATTTTCATTAATCGAATTTAGGAGTATAGTTGGTTGTTGGAAGGAACATAATAATATCAAGATACTCTAGAAAACATCAGAACGAATGGGAAGGGGATGGTTGGGAGGGTCGGAATCGTCAATGATTCTGGGGCCACTACTAAATATTAGGATTTCCTTTCTTCCCTTCGTGACTCAAACCTATAATTTATTAGTGGCCCCTCCATCATTGACGATATGCCTGATATCACAAGTCTGGAGGGGGATATTCGTGGTAAATATCAACACCACTAACAATAAAAATAGGATGAGAATAAACCCTTTATTTAGAGCTCTAACTTTTTTATTTTTGTGACAAAAATACTTAAAAAATTGTAAAGAAGGTACAGGTAGCGTATTTAAAAATATACCTGTGTACTGTACAAACTTCCTAAAACCTTTGATAGAGGTTGTAGAAAAATTGCACTTCATATAAACTTATCAATTATATGTACAAACATTTCAGATACATGTACTGTACAGTACTGTATATACAATATATGTACAGTAACTGTATAAAAATAAAATATATGTCTATGCATATCGCAATGTACAGTACAAAATATTTTTGACTCTCTAGACTAGCTTTTGAGTCTTTGAGAAACCTAGGATAATGATTATCACAATGCACTCTCACTACCACGTCCGGCGGGCTGAGGGTTTTTAGCTATCGACCGCCCCCCCCCCTCCCCCCCCCCTCCTTCTCTTCTTAAAACTAAAATAAAAAACACAGAACAAGTCAGACCTGCTGCCTCAATACAACACAAGTCATACGTCGTTTATCTAAAATAACAGACCGGTAACGTGTCAAAAAAGGTGTGATTCGAAGCCCACAAATTTGTTTGTTGAATACTGGGAGGTTTAACGACCCTCCCAATACCAAATGAGGTAAACCTCCTATTTGGTCGTAGCCTCGGAGTATCTAACGTAGAGCTATATACTTATCGTATAATGCTGCTCCGCTCTAGAGCGGGCAATTATCGAAATCACTAGCGCGATAAAACGATAACATCTAGAGTAGCACCTTACTCTCTCTACTAGGTACGTTGTACATACTTTGGAGGCCACTATTTGAAAAGGAAAATAAGAAAATATTGATGAGAAAGAAGAGAAAATGACAGGATTTTAGGCCATCCTATCTGGCTCCTTCAGCCATCTTGACGGATCCACCCCACTACCCGACAGGGTTCATTGGGCATTCCCGGTATCAAGTTACAAGAGACAAGATTGGATGGGCAGGGGTACGGCGCGAGGGCGGGATACTATGACGTTGGATACTCCGAGGCTACGACCAAATAGGAGGTTTACCTCATTTGGTATTGGGAGGGTCGTTAAACCTCCCAATTTAGTAGTAGCCTCTACGTTCCAACGTAGAGATAGAGTACCAAATTGGAGGCGGACATACAAGCTGAAAACACAAACTTTAGCCATTAGGTAATATCAGGACCATAAAAGACAGACTTAAACAAGAGAGTTTATATAAAAGAGTGTACTGACAGGTGCATATCAAGAGAGGTCAAGTACAGTCAAATCTTATGTAATGGTATATCTTAGCCTAAGACAAGAATGATGCATTTCATAAGGGATAATATGAATCCCCGGATGGGCCCCCCCCCCGGGAGCCTTCTGGAAGAAGGCAGGATGAATCAGAAAGGAAGGAATGACTTCAGACATGTGCCGAAGAGGAGGACCGTACATGACGGGATGATAATAAATGAGGAGAATCAGTGACTAGCACGAAAAACCGGATGACCAAAACAAGTGAGATGATGTAGAAACATACAAGGTCATGGAGCATACACAAGATAAGAGAGGACATCAATATCTTAACCTAGTGAATCCGTAAACATAGGTGCAGGTATGGTTATAGTGCAGGAAGAACCCCCCCTTCCCCCCCCCCCCCCCCGTCTGTACAAAGCAGTAGGACCCATAATATAATGAGGGAAGACAGACACATATGGAAGAGGAGTACTGTACCGGAGGTACCGAGAATACCTGAGCATATCCAGCGTGGAGCAGCAGGACCCTCTGAAAAAACAGTAGCAGAAGGGGGTGCATACATAAAAATCAATATGTAGGAGACTTAAGACTAGAAATAATAAAACATCTTAGCCTAGGAAAGTCCTTAACCTTAAGTGCACATAAGGGAATATGAATAACATGTCCCCCCCCCCCCCCTCCCCAATAAAGGAATGACCGGAAAGGAAAAGGGACAAAAGACAGAGGGAATAGTGCAGGTAGACCCTAACTAACCCGCTGGCCCAACGCAACACAAGGACGCCCCGGCCTGTCCGTGGACATGGACAGATAGGAGGAGACAAACGTGTTGGAGGAAGACCACAGCCCTGTGTCGGCAATATCCGTAAGCGAATGATTATGAAGAAATCGTATCGTCGCAGCGTATGATCGAATGTCATGGGCAGTGCCCTGAACTTGAGGGTTGCTGGCCCGAATAATCCGACACAGGCGAATTCCTACCGCACGTTTACCAAGCCTCCCACCAGTACGAGGCGCCACCCACAATGCCAACCCCGACATCGGCCTGACCGTCTCTACATAAGAATGGAGAGCGTGAACGGGGCATAAAAGATGATGAACCCTACCCCGTTTCAAAGCTGGGACAGTAAATGGTTTAAAAACGTGAGTCTCTCGCTCATTCTTAGCAATAAAATGAACCGACGGGGCCAAGGTGACCGACCCAAGGAGGGGAGAAAACCTCATGCAATTCTGGGCCCGAGACATGGCGGCCATCTCCGAGACTCTCTCACCCGTTGCTAAAGCTAGAAGGAACAGGGTTTTGTCAAGTAGGTGTTCAGGTGATGGGTTCGTAGTGTAAGGGGCAGACGAGAGCAGTTTGAGAGCCTCCGCCAGAGACCATTGAGGAGGAATCTGGCGCAGGGGTGGTCTAAACCTAAAACAGGCACGCATGAAGAAATCCAATTCTTTTTGAGGAACGACCAACCCCGTTAACTTCTCAAACGGCTCCCGGATGGCAGACAGGTGGTTCCTAAGGGTGTTGAACATGTTGTGACGTGTCTCAAATAAATAATGGAGGTAGTGAAAAACCAACGCCACCGATGGCAGTGTCTGTGACGTGTCGTGTATCCAAGAAGTAAAACTGTGCCAGTGAGATTCGTACGTCTTCCATGTGGATTGTGTCCAGTGTAGAGTAAATTTGTCAGTTAATAATCTTCCAAACGTTGGCAGCCACCCTGCCTCACAAACATCCACGATGCGAATGCCAACGAGGTCCCTAGGTCTCCAATCGACCCCAAGTGGAAGTCTGAGACCGACAGGGGAACGGGACTCGGGCACCATCGCTTCAGCTGAGTGTACCAGGCTTGGGCCGGCCAGATGGGCGCGATCAACCAAACTTTGCCCTGGTACTCTCTCAGCCTGTGGAGGACCTTGCACATCAAAAGTGCGTCGGGTGGAGGAAACACATATAGAGACTGCCACCTGCTCCAGTCCTCGCTTAAAGCGTCCGGTCCCCCCGCTGGAGTTCGAATCCAGCGGGTCAGGAACACAGGCAACTTGTTCGTCTCGGACGAGGCGAAAAAGTCCACCTGCGGAACACCCCAGGAGGCCGCGAGGTCGTCTAATACGGTTTGTTTGAAAGACCATTCTACCTGGGTGCTCTGTCCCCTCGACAGAGCATCCGCCCATAGGTTGGCCGTCCCGGGCAGGTAGGTCGCATGCAGTGTGATGTTGTAAAGGTCTGCCTGGAAAAACAGTTTCTCCGCCAGGTCCTGAAGAACGGCGGACCTGGAGGATCCCTGTTTCTGTATGCAATGAACTGCAGTCATGTTGTCCATCCTGAAGGCCATCGACCTGCCGGCGAAGGCCTGCCCATGATCCCTCAGGAAGAACAACGGAACTAACAGTTCTAAGACGTTTATGTGAAGATGAGTGAGGCCCGACCACCTGCCTTGACCTTGGTGTCCCGTGTTTGACTGGTAACCCCAACCTACCTCGCTCGACGCATCTGTGTCGATCCAGATGGTCGGCGGCGGCGAAGTCCAGGACACAGCCCTCGCGAGCGTGCCCCGAACCACCCAGTGTGTCAATTGTAAGTGGATCGAGCGCGGAATCGGTCGCAGCCGATGTGGAGGCAGTAGCGGAAAGCCCTGTTGCCTAGTTGAATCAGGCGTTTGAGTCTGAGCCTCCCTAAGAGAACGGTCAGAGACGCCCAATTGAGTGACCCGATCAGCGAGTCCCAGAGTTTCCTGGTATTCGAGACCGAGTGCAATGCGGCAAAAAGTTTCCTTCGAATTTTCGACGCATTCACCCGGCTCTGTCTGACAGTCGCGCTCGCCATGTCCCAGTCGAGGCCCACCCACGTCACTTCTTGCGACGGCGTGAGGCATGACTTGGGAACGTTTACCTTGAAGCCTAACCGTGTGATATGTTGGATGACAAGGAGAGTGTCGTGTACACAACGGGTGGGAGAGTCTGCAGTGATGAGCCAATCGTCCAAGTAAAACAGGATCTGAATCCCTTGACTGAGCAGGGGAGTCAGAGCCTGTTTGACGAGTTTCGTAAAGACTCTCGGTGCGATGTTGAGACCGAAGGGCAGCCTGTCGAACGTGAACACCCTTTCGTGCAGCTGGAGCGCCAGATAACCCTGGAACCGAGGAGCTATCGGAACATGCCAGTAAGCGTCCTTGAGATCCAGGGAAACCACCCAGCAACCGGGACGGAGCGCCAACCGCACCTGACTGATGGTAAGCATCCGAAAGTGGTCGTTCACGATGTGCAGATTGAGGCACGACAGGTCGACCACCGGTCTCATCACATCGCAGTCCTTCTTGGGGACCAGAAAAACATGAGAGAGGAAGACTCGCTGGTGAGGCGAGACTTCCCGAATTATCCCATCCTTGTGCATGGCCAGAATAACCTCGGCCACGTCCGGAGACACAGACCGATGTTTGGGAGGCATTCTGAGTGGAGGCCTTGACTGCCACCTCTAGGACAGACCCCGCTTTACTACCCGACGCGCCCACGATCGGCGAGGCCATTGCCGATAGTGGGGGCGAAAAAAGCCGGTAGGGGCGCCTTGAGTGATGGCGACCACCGTTTCGGCGAGGCAGTCGGGAGAAGGGAGAGAGGATAGTCCTGGAGGCACTAGGCGTTTTTTGCCGCGGAGTTGTCCCCGGGCTTGCCGCGCCTAGACTGACCGCCTCGGTTAGTCCCTCCCCGATAGCGACTGCCCCTCTGAAACTGGCGCCGACCTTCCTGCGTCGGCCGCCTATCCTCCTGCCTCTGGTCGACTCGCCGAGAGGAGGCCTCAATAGCGAGGTGCTGAGAAGGGCGAGGTGGTGAGCGACGGTCATACAGACGGCGCGTGGAAGACTTCACCACCTGACGCTTCCCAGCAGAGGATCCTCGCCAAGCCTGGCATCCTCTGGACGAGCCGGTCTTCCCACCCCTACTAAGGGAGGAAGCGGCTGAGGAGGGCCGCGACACCCCAGGTGGACGGGGTGCGAAGCGCCCCGCAGCAGCAAAGAGGTATGCTTCCTGCCACGCCGCGTCAGAGAAGAGCCCCTCTGTAGCGAGCTCCGACAGCAGCAGCTTCATTCGTACTTCAGTCGGCGCCTTCTTACAGAAGGCCACCCTCAGAGACTGCCGACAACGCGCAGCCTCATGGATGGCATAACGAAGGTCCCCGACCGAGTTAAGGGCGAGCTGCAGGTGTACTCGCCGCAAGTGCTCTTCCCTCTTCCTGATCTCACCAACTGGTTGCGCCTCTATCAGACGCAGGTGAAGCCGAGCCAGCTGTAGCTGCAGCAGGAAGGTGGAGAGCAGGTGAGCAGTGCGCTGTCGGAGCTTGTGATCACGCTCCAGGGCACCCTTATCTGGCGGCGTGAAACAGGGCTGAGGCATTTCAACAAACGCCAACTTAGGCGCATTGAGCCATGCCCAGTACTTAGGGTCTACCCCGGACGAAGACGTGACTAGGCTCGACACGAACGATGAGTCGTGCTGTGGAAGCGGGGAAGAACCCTCCGACGACCGAAGCCCGAAGTCCAAGCCTTCAGCCAGCCACATATCCCAGGGACCTCCCTCGAGATGAGGAAGCCGAACCATGAGGTTACCCTCTACGTCCCGAGCATTCCCTACCAAGGGAAGGCCCGCGATGGCTGACAGAGCGGGGGCATCGACATTGATGTCGTGTCGAGCAAAGTCCGACCATAACTTATTAGACCCAGAGGGCGACACTTGAGGACGGTACGTAAAAAAACTGTAGATCTGTCCTCCCAGGGTGAGCCCTGATGTCGACCTCAGGGACTAGACCGTCCGGAGTCAAAGCCCGAAAATGACCCTTAACGTTAACCTGCACCTGCCAGCTCTCCAAAACAGGGCGCTCCCCCGGCGCCTGGGTAGAAGCCCTTTCCGGGTGTGAAGCCGTCACGTTCCGCCACGACGACGGCTCTCCATAAAGAGAAGGAAAGCGACGTTTCGGAATCTTGAATTTTCCCAAGGACGGAACGGTGACAGGCTGCCCAACCATCCCGAACCCACTCCCTGGTAGCATGACAAAAGAAGGAGATGCAGCCGGGGAGGGAACGGGAGGGGCGACAACAGGAGCAACAGGCACAGCGAGAGCAGGACGAGTTGGCAGGTGGTCCACAAATGGCGGAAGAGGATTCACAAGAGGAATCACAGGAGGAATGGGAGTAGGACGCTCCAAGCCTCCCGCCATCAGTGCAAGCGTCTCTTGTAGGGAGGCAAACCGTGCAGCGTTAGCCTCCTCAGCCCTAACCTGGGCCTCCTGGATGGCCCGAATAGGAAGGACCCATCCAGGGTCTTCGGTCGGTGATGAGGAAGATGAAGAGATGGTCCGGCGACGTTTCCTACGGCTGGGCGACCGACGAGGCGACGGAGTATAATAGAATGACTCCCGTGGCGAGTCCTCAACCACGTCGTCATCGTACTCTTCATCGCTCCCGCCACTCAGTCCCACGAGAGGTCACAGGCAGCCCCTTCCTGACCAGACCCTACAACCTCCACACTGGCGCCTTGCACTGCCAGAGGTACGGGTCCCCCTTTCCGAGCAGGAGAAGGCTGGCCACACGGAAAGTCAGACTAGACAAAGCCAGGAGAATCCGGTAGACCATCGCGGACAAGAAGATGGGAGGCCGAAGCAAACAGAGCCCCCGCCTTCTTAGGAGGTGGAGTAGGCGGTAACGGTGGTAGCAGAGCCAACGGCAACGAAGGCGGAGGAGCCGACGGTAGATGTCCGGCGGCCTGCGACGCCTCAATCTCCTTGATCAGCTCATGGGTGGTACGACGACCAGGTGAGAAGGCCGAAACACCAGCAGGAACACGGACCGGGGGAAGCGCCTTCATCTTAGGGCGAAAAGTCGTCGAGCCCGGAGACGTGCGGACGGAAGCTGCAGGGCGGCGGGACGTCGAAGACTTCCGGCGACGTGGAGAAGCTGAGTGGTGCCGCTTCGACCCCGCTGTGTCCGCCGAGAACGGAGACACACCAGACTGAGGGACCTGCGAAGCGGTGACCACTGGGCGCGGAGACTCCAGAGGAAGGTTCAGCAAGGCGCGAACCCCTTCGTCCATGAAGCGGGGGACCCGATGTAAATGGTCCTTAACATACCGAGCCACGCCCGACCATGCAGCGGTGAGGTTGACCCGTGCCGTCTCAGCATCCGGCGAAGTAGGGCGAGACTCAATAGTCATAATGTTGACGAGACACGGGCCACACCGTCTGGGGGTGAAGCCATCACGGCAGTAGCACGCAGCATGGGTGGGGCACTCAGTATGCCCAGCTCCCATAGCCGGACGGGCACACCCATGGCGCGCGCAGTCAGGGAGCGACATCCGCACTGTAAGCGAAGGGAGAAATGAAAAATGTCCCAGACGAAGCACAGAGAAAGAATAGGCATAAATTAAGGAAGGTATGACAGTACAGTATGCACAAAAAACACACAAAAGATTCCATGCATTATGATAGGTACATAAAAGTAATAACCCCCCCCCCCCATGTGGAGAAGGACGGAGACGGACCCCCCCATGTGGGAGGGCCAAGCATATATCATAAGCAGCAACAGTCCGAAGAACCCCAAAAACCCAGGTCAGAAAAGACCAAGGTGCAGGTGCAAACACCCTGAAATAAAGCATGACAGCTATATAAGAACCGAAAAGGGTACCTGAGGGTGAAGGGACCGAAGAGGAGATGGCAGGCCAAGGGACCCAGCAGTGCAGAGCGGGAACACAGCCTGATGTAAAGGAGAAGGTTATTAGACACTGTAACCGACAAACCCCAAGTACAAACAAGGCAATATTGGCCAAAAAATAGTGCCAGGGCCGAGAGGGCAAGTCCGCTCTAGAGCGGGAAAGTCCGCTCCAGAGCGGAGCAGACAGACCCGCTCCAGAGCGGACTACACCCTCCCGCTCCAGAGCAGGGCATGCATGCATGACAATGGCAGTCGAGGCAAAGGAGAAAGGCATGCGCACAGCGAACAAGAGAGCCAGGGCATCAGAAGGCAAGGCCTAGGACCGACCTGGAGCAGGACTGGCGTCCGCTCCAGAGCGGAACAATCGTAGAGTAGAACCAGGTGAAAACAGGAGGGCTAGGGCAGCAGGAGGGAAGGCCTAGGACCGACCAGGAGCGGGTCTGGTGTCCTCTCCAGAGCGGAACAGGTGGAGGAGAGACCCAGTGTAGAAGCCAAAGTGAAGGAGGAGCCCAAGGGGGCCCTGTCCAGAGCGGCATAGACATCGCTGCAGAGCGGAGATGCCTGCACCAGAGCGGAGATATCCGCTCCAGAGCGGATTTGTCCGTCCTCGAGCGGAAAGGGAGATGGAGGTAAATACCAACCAAAAGGCTCAACCCAAGTGCACAGCAGGACAGCTGGCAGGGGAGCTTGCATGAGCAAAAATAAAACAGTGCGATGCAGAGGACCGACCTAGAGACGGAAAGTACCATCCTAGGGCGGAGCGGGTCCAAAGTGACCCGACCACAGCAGCCAAAAAAAGAGAACATGTCGGAAGCATAGGACCGACCTGGAGCGGGATTTGTCCACGCTGCAGGGCGGAGCGGGCGCGGAGCCCTTCCCAGAGACCCGCGTCACCAAAAAGGGTGGAAGGGACGACAGTTCAAGGCATCGTAGAGCTCAAAGGAGGTGAAGACCGTGCCATGGGGACCTCAATGTATGAGGGAGTTCAATTAAGGGAAAGACTGTGTCCCATTAACTCAAGGCCTAGGGGAGCGCCAACAAAATAAGGGAGAGACAGCGCGGGAGCGAGCGTCAGACGAAAAAAGGGTGCACCACAGAAGGTTTAGTAAAACCAAAGCGTCATACCCCTGCGAGCCTAAGGTGGTTTAGTAAAACCATAGATCGGCAAGCAAGAGCGACGAGGCAACATTGACGGTCTACCAAAAGTCCCTCCTCCCCCTTCTAAAAAGTTAGGCTAGGAACATGAGGCCTAGCCCTGGCGCCCCCCTCCAACTAAAAGTTAGGCTATTAACAGGGGGCCTAGCCTTGGTTGAGTGGCAGATAAAAACAAAAAACACAGGGCACACTCCAAAGCGAAACATTCACGTGAAGGCAAGCAAAACATAAGGCCAAAATAACCTGTCAAGGCAAGGGGGCTATGCCCCTTTTATCACAAACGAAAGTGCACAAGTTAGCCTAACTTTTCGCAAACACCACGCAATGAAAGCAGAAAATAAGCACAAAGCGTAATAGAACCGACCAGGTAACAAAACTAAGCCACCGCAAGTGAAAATGATGATAAAAACAGGCAAAGGCCTAAAGAATAACAATCGCCGAAGGGCGACGCATGCACAGAAGCGTGACCAACCAGTTTCGACGCCATACTCAAAGTAACACACCTAAGAGCCCATTTGAAGCATGCCTACATCACAGATCATCTGTCTAAAAACCTTAGGTACCATAAAGAAGGCCCACAACTCACCCAAAGGGTAGGCGACAGGAGTAGCAGCACAAAAATCGAGCGCATAGAAAACCGCGAGTGTGAAGGCTTGAGTAGCGCGAAAAGGAATGCCCAATGAACCCTGTCGGGTAGTTTCTTACAGTTTCTTACAGTTTCTTACAGTAGATCCTCTGGAAAAAGGCAAACTATGCCTGTGTATCCAGCTCAGTACCAGTACTTGCACTGCTGCGGTCGTTCACGGTGTTGGCGGCGGCGGTAGCAGACGCAACATTTTTACTATTCTGTATTTTTGTTTTATAATCAAACTTCAAATCTTGTCTTCCCCATGCTTTATCAAGATTACTTTCAAACTCCCTTATTGATTCGGAATCGACTACATACTGGGGCAGTGCGTTCCACTCAATCACAAAATGAGTTCTTTGCCTTCTCAAGCCTATTTCTTTCTTTGTAAATTTTCTTAGTGTCCTCTCGTTCTTGTTCCCTCCCGCATCAAGAATATACCTTCACACACATCCTCATCGTACTTTCCTGACACTATCTTAAAAGTCTCTATCATATCCCCTCTCTTTCTCCTATATGCCAGTGTCGGAAGCCCCAGTGTCCTCAACCTCTGCTCATAGCCCGCGTTCTTCAACATTGGTACCAGCTTGCTAGCTCTCCTCTGCACTTTCTCCACTGCTTCTATATCCTTTACCATATATGGAGCCCACACCTGGTTCGCATATTCCAGGTGCGGCCTAACCAGCGCTGTATAGAGATTCCTGAAGATTTCTTCGTCAAGTGACACAAATGTCCTCCTTATCAGCCCTACAATTCTATTGGCTTTGTTTATCTTTTCCGCTAAATGTTCTGAGAAATTTAACTTATTGTCTATCACTACTCCTATATCCTTTTCTGCACTCACTTCCTCCATCGCTTCATACATACTGTATCCTACCTTGTCTATCTTGCTGGTCCCAATCTGCATGTACAGTACTTGCATTTTTTTGGATGAAAAGGCATTAACCAATGCTCAGACCATCCCTTCATGCCCTCCACATCTCCTTGAAGCAAACCCATATCTTCCTTACTCCTCACTCTTCTATACAGTTTAGTGTCATCCGCATACAGGTATACCTCACTTCCATTAGTTATAACTTCAGGCAAGTCGTTGATAAATATAACGAACAGCAGTGGTCCCAACACAGATCCCTGAGGTACCCCACTTGTAATTTCCCTCCACCCCGAGCCTATTCCATTCACCAGTACCCTCTGTCTCCGATCTTTCAGGAAGGCTTCTATCCATTTCACACATTTCTCCCCTATATTATAGCTTCTAACTTTCTCTATTAACCTTTTATGTGGGACCTTATCGAAGGCCTTCATAAAATCGCAATATACCACGTCTATTACATCACCATCTTCTAGAATTTGCATCCAATCATCTACCACCTTAATTAGCTGTAGTATCGTCGACCTCCCCGGCAAGAATCCGAACTGTCTCCCACTGAAAAGTTGGTTTGACTTCATATGATCCATTATTCCTTCTCTAATTACCGTTTCCATTAGTTTACACACAACACTTGTCAAACTGACTGGTCTATAATTCCCTGGGTCATTTCTCTTTCCCTTCTTAAATATAGCTGTTATGTTCGCCTCTCTCCAGTCCATCGGGATTTGTCCTGTATTAAACGATACCTCAAATAACATTTTCAATGGCTCTACTAACATCTCCCCTCCTTCCTTTATGATTCTTGGGTGTATCCCATCCGGTCCCGGTGACTTACTTCTGTTCATTTTTTCTATAGCCCTTCTTATTCTAGCATGGGAAAACTCTATTAGTTCTAGTGGGGTGGATCCGTCAAGACGGCTGAAGGAGCCAGATAGGATGGCCTAAAATCCTGTAATTTTCTCTTCTTTCTCATCAATATTTTCTTATTTTCCTTTTCAAATAGTGGCCTCCAAAGTATGTACAACGTACCTAGTAGAGAGAGTAAGGTGCTACTCTAGATGTTATCGTTTTATCGCGCTAGTGATTTCGATAATTGCCCGCTCTAGAGCGGAGCAGAATTATACGATAAGTATATAGCTCTACGTTGGAACGTAGAGGCTACTACTAAATTGTATAGTTTACTGAGAAATTCTTTAGAAACCGAAGTGAAACTGCCCACTTCCGTATGTCAAGAGCCCACCCAACGGCTCCAGGATTGCTTTCCTTATCAACTAAAATAGCTACCTACCTGGAGTCTACCTGGAGTTGTTTCGGCCATCCATCAGTGGCCTCGGCAAGAGTTGCTCCCCCCGAGTATGTTTGCTGCCAGTGCTTGACGCAGCAGGCTATTCGAGGAGGCAGCTCTCACCCCCGCGAAGTATGGCTGATCAGGCACCGACTTGAGATGGTTGTCCAAGGCTTTCTTGAATAATTCCGTTGGCACGTCCATCAGGTTTCTCACGTTTTCTGGCATTTTGTTGAAGAGGCTCGGTCCCCTGTTTGTCAACCAGGAGTCCCTCAGTGTGCCCAGAGCTCCCCTACACTTTTGGGGTGGGAGCTGCTAAGTGCCGCTTCGTGAGACGTTTACCTGATTGATTAAGCCAAAGAGCTCCCTGTTGGTTAGGCCGGGACACTTTAACATAGGAGAGTAGTAACTTCACCGGACACAGCCTGTGGTGAGTGTCACATTGTTTGAGCGCTGGCACCTCAAAATCTGAACACTCGCATTACGCCGTGCGAACCTAAGACAATTGGGTTTATTCCTCATCGCCGCCTGCTCAGATACCCGGTTTCCTGTAGCCAAGGCCATAAGGAACACAGTCTTCTTTAAAATTGAATCAAAAGTAGGATTAACTATATTTAAGAGAATGAAGTAAAGACAAAGCTTTGTCAAATGACCAGGTAGGCATGAGCTGGCGTGGTGATGGGCGAAGCTTGAAACATGCACGCATGAATGCCCTCTCCTTTGCCTGAGGTACTGAGAGCCCAGTTAAGTAAAAAAAGGGAACTTTAATTGCGGTAATGTGATTCTTTAGTGTGACTACTGACAAGCCCTTATGTTCAAACAGATAATCTAAGTATTTAAAAATTAAGGACACCAAGGCAACGGTTTGGTCAGTTTCAATGATCCAAGTAGTAAAGGCTTTCCAGTGAGATTGGTACTGACATCTAGTAGAGAGGGTGATGCTCTCCCCATAGTGGGCTAACCATTTGGCCTTCTGAATATCCACAAGGCAAAAGTTAGCGAGGTCTTTAGGTTGCCAATCGTCTCTAAGTGGAAATACGAGATCGTGAGCGACACCGCGTTCTCGCACCACGTCATCAATTGCGAGTACCACACCTGAGCCGGCCACGGGTGAGATCATCGAGACTAAGCCTCGATAATCCCGTAGTTTGTGAACTACTTGACACATGAGTGAAGCGTCTGGGGGTGGAAACAGATAAATGGAATTCCATTTGTTTCAGTCCGTCAGCAATGCGTCTGGTCCTCCCGCCGGGGTTTTCACTCGGCGAGTGAGGAAGAGAGGGAGTCTGTGGTTCTCCTCGGACGCGAATAAGTCCACTTGTGGATGGTATGGCTCTGCAATCATCCATTGAAAGATGGTTTGCTTGAGCGCCCATTCTACTTGTATGCTCTGTCTCCGTGACAGAGCAACTGCCCATACGTTGGCCACGTCTGGCAAATAGGATGCGTGAAGATAAATGTTTAGCTTCTCTGCTAACACAAAGATCTTTTCCGACAACTCTAGCACCACTCGAGACCTACCTCGTTGACCCTTGCTTCTGAATGCAAGTGTCTGCATTCAGATTGTCCATTCGAAAGGCTATTGATTTTCTCACTAGAGTCGATATGTGTGCCTGAAGGAAAAATAAGGGAACTAGCAATTCTTTTGCAACGATGTGAAACTCCTTGAACCGGGACCAAAGACCCTAACCTTGGTATCCGAGGTTTGACTGATACGTACACCCATCCCAGGGTACCTGAAGCATCGGTGTCCACCCAAACCGTAGGCAGAGGAGATGTCCATGTCGTAATTGAGTGCAATATTTTTGGCCTCGCCGAGACCGCCAGTAAGTTGTGGATTAATTTCGGGATATGCCAGGACTTGTTCGCCGGCAAAAGCGGAAAAAGTCTGTTTCCTTCCAAGATTAGCCTCTTTACTTTCAACCGGCCCAACTGTACCGTTAGTTGAATCCAGTTGAGAGCCTACCAGGGACTCCCACACTTTCCTCGCGGTAGTCAGACTGTGGAGAAACCGAAACAGTTTCCTGCGAAACCTGCTGCGATTATCCACACTCTAGCTGAGAGTCAAGTGTGCTGTGTCCCACAGCAGACCCACCTACTGAATTACCCTTGTTGGGACAAGGTGCGACTTTGCCAAGTTGACCTTGAACCCGAGGGATTTGACATGACGTAGAATTATATTGACATGTTGAAGGCATAATATCTCGGACTCCGCTACCACTAGCCAGTCGTCTAAGTACCACATGATCGTGATCCCTTGCCGTAATAGTGGTAACAGGGTCTGTCGGACTAATTTGGTGAATACTCGAGGTGCCAGGTTCGGACCGAAAGGCATTCTTTGAAAAACATAAGTTTGATGCCTGATCCTCAGTGTGAGAAATTTTTGGAACCTTTTGTTGACTGGGACATGCCAATATGCTTCTGTCAGGTCTAAAGAACACATCCAACCTTGCGGTTGAAGTGTTAACCTGATCTGATTCACAGTGAGCATCCTGAACGATGGGTTGTGAATGTAGCGATTCAGTTGAGACAAGTCTACGACCAGCCTCATCTGAGCGCTGTCCCTCTTTGGCACGAGAAAAAGTCTGGACGTGTAAGCAGGGCGAGTTGGATTGACCGGGACGATGATAATTTATGCTTGGTGATAATTTCTTTGACTAGTGACTCCAAATTCAATGAAACATGCTTGATCTCTAAAAATCGACGTAATCGAGGCCGCCGGAGCCACTGCCAAGTGATGCCCTTGCGTACCACTGTCCTGGGCCAAGTTTGCCGGGGCCATGCCCGGTAACAAGTCCGGAATTCTCCAGTCATGCACCTGGACATGTCCGGCAGAGCAACACTCGTATCCAGCTCGCCCTTCAGGGGCCCTGGGAGTGCGAGAGCTTGGTAATCTCCTAGTTTTTTTTACTGGGTTGTGGTGGGCTGTGAAGACTGGCTAGGGGGAGTAGGTTGCAATTCCTGACCTGACTTACCCTTAGAATGCCCTTTGTACCATTTACCTTGTCCCTTCCCCTGGGTCTTATCTAGTGTGGAGTCTTAAAGGAAGGAACAAATTTGGAACCACTAGGGTGACTCTGAGGACTAAATTTAGGCTTAGATTTAGTTACTGACTCCTTCCTTGGCATGGGGGCAGTTGTTCTCGTCGAGTCTAAGAGGCTATATACTGACCTCCACATATCTGGTGAAACTAGTGTGGTAGTCATAACAGGTGATAAAACCAACCTACGCCCTATATCTTCCAGCAGCTTCTTTACCAAAAAGACCCTCAAGTCTTGGCGAGCCTGGACCGCTTCCAAGAAAGCGACACGTATATCACCAAGTGTCTGAACAGAGTTGTGTAAAAGAAGCCGCCTAGTAAGAGACAGAGCCTTGGTAGCTTGTGCATCAACTACTGCTTCAGTCGTCCGAACAAGGGACTCAGCCAGCTGGCGACTGATCAGGAATTGAGGCAGTAGCCTCCAAGCCTTTTGCCTAAGATTGAAATCCTTGTCAATCTGAGAGGGAGTCGGACTGGAGAACGGGTCATTTACTTCACATGATGAGAGTTTAGGGGCGCTTAAAAATTCCAAAACTGTTTTAGATACGCCACCCGCAATGGCTACAGGCAAAGAGAACCAACTATGTTGTTCCTGAGGAATTTGATGAGTTGATTTACTGGTTATAGTACTGTACTAGCAAAATGCTGTGCTTCCAACTCCCAGTCTATCCATGGACCCGTGCCTACCGTTCCGATATGTAAGACTGGATTACCAGACTGATCACGAATTGGATGAGTGTCTAACTCAGGTATTAGACTAAAAAGAGCTTTAACCCCTTACGGACAGGGATGTTTGTAACTTCTACTACCTGCCTGGCGGGCATATTTACCCTAAACGAGCTTCATTCCATGCTCTTTTTCATGCATAAACAAGAGCCAGAGCGTAATACAATTATGTATCCGTGAAAGGGCGATAATAGAGGTTTCCAATGACACCTGAATCATCCTTGTACGACCATGGGTTCTCTTGCAACAATTGCGCAACACGAGGGCAAATACCCTAAAATACGGTAAATTCCTGAGTTCCTAAATTCCTTGTCTCGCGAGGCCAGGGGTGTGTTATATTGTGGTGGGGAGCTCAGTCACCTCGCTCGGTCCATACCGAGCGGTCAGAGCCCGCCTATCGTCCTCCCAACGCGTGCTCTCTCTCAGAGCCGATAATGTGCTCAACATCCCGCCCGGATATTGTCGGGCCCCGCAGGGGTGGCCATGGTTCTCTCGCCCGACATATGTGGGGCCCCGCGGCTGAGGTGTTAATATCGTTAAAGCCATCGAGTTTCGACCAGTCCGAATACAGTCAAAGCCATTCAGTTTCGACCAGTCCGAATACAGTCTCACAGATGAAGCCGTCGGAAAAGCAGGTGATGTTCTCTTGCCCGACATATGTGAGGCCCCGCGGCTGAGGTGTTAATATCGTTAAAGCCATCGAGTTTCGACCAGTCCGAATACAGTCTCACAGACAAAGCCGGCGGAAAAGCAGGTGATGGGAGCATATACAAAATAATCAGGGGTGTACACATTAGGCATAGCCTTTACAGTAACGTCCAATATTTTCACCTGAGATGTTCTTAGCCCTAAGTTTCTTTGACTCGCTAACTTTAATACATCAATGTTCAGGGATCGGCGGTTCCCCCGACACTGTCGGTTGCGCAGCCTGAGGGTTAACAGCAGTATTTACCTAATTGTAGTTTACAGGAGTTGAGCTAAGCTCGTGTTGTCCCGTCTCTCAGTCCACTTTCATCCAATTTTGTCTTGAAAATATGGATGTTCCTTGCCCCTACCACCTCCTCCTCCAGCCTATTCCATTTGTCAATACATCTATAGGGGAAGCTAAACTTCCTGATATCGTTCTTGCAGGTAGGTCTTTTTACTTTGTAGCTGTGGCCTCTAGTTATTCCTGTATCCATAATTAATATATCCTCCCTATCCAGCCTCTCCAGCCCTCGGGTTGGTTGTCCAGGACCTGTCCGGTCCATATAGCAGAGGCATCGGACCTTTTTTACCGGAGTTTTGTACAGGGGAGGTGGAATAATATCTGCCAAAACTCGAATATTAGAAGTCATTAGAGTTGACGTTAGAGTTTGACCAGCGGTCGAGTGGGAGAAACTGGCACAGACGTATCCCCTCCGAACTTACTCAAAATTGCATTCATAACATTTTGGAGGTCTCCCTTAGTCACAAACTCCTTGGTTTGATCCGTGGACATATGAGATTCGATATCTGAGTGCCCTGCTGAAACCACTTGTTGTCCCAACTCTAGTTGCTCTGAGACGTTGTCACAAAAGGATTGACACTCCTTTGATTCCATTGACTGAGCTTCCAGTGACCGAGCCGAGGGGAGTCGAACCTCCTCAGACCGGACAGCGGGTTCTAGAACCTCGTGCTCAAAATCTTCCCAGCCTGAAGGGGCTATCACACGGGCAACTTTCGCTGAGCAAAGCAACATTTTGCCAAGCATGCTGCTTGGCGAAAACTCCAAACTAGCGCGTTTCGTTGAGCAAAGCCAGAACTCTTTTCACTAATAATTGCTTGGCAAAATTATGCTCACTGAAAGGATTGGTATAAAACCTATACTTCCTGATAAATAGAACTTCAATTTAAATATATAAATTGGAAATGTGTGCATAAATTATGCCTACTACTTATAAAGTTTACAAATTATTATATTAAAACCGAAACAATCATATTATATGTACAGTTAGCTGAACAACCAAAGCTCATTTGACTACGTTCTTTTGTCCATATTTCCCACTGATATTTCGTCTCTTTCCAATGGTCTATTCACAAGCTATTATGGCTCCTGTCCCTGATGTATGGGCGAGGAAGACTAAACAAATATAATGCTAAATTAATTTGTAAGATTCGTTACATATTTAACGGTAAATTAAGTAAAATACAGCAAGAAATGATGTGAAGTAGAGTTGCATCACTCTCCCGCAACTTTCATGGCTGTCTCCTCGGCATTATTTAACACTAATCCGACCTAAATGTACGCGTTGCATGTTTTTAAAGCTTTGTAATATATAATTTTGAGTGGTATATATACAGTATGATATAGATGTATTAATCTCAAAATACTTTGCAATAAAGCGACAAAGATAAGCTGAAGTACAATAGCAAGAGCCATACTCCGCTCAAATAACTGTCCCACTGCTCGCTTACCAGTGTCGCGCTAGCCTAGCAGCAACGGTAACGCTTTTGAATCTGATAATGCTGATGTTGCAGGTTCGAGGCCCGGCGAGGACGATGTTTTTTTCTTCTTATATTTTTGTAGTTTTGTTCTTAGTATATTTTTACTTGTATATATAGGGTTAATAGAAGCAGAGTTGATAATAGGTTGGTTAATATTCTATAATTATTTTACTATTTATGATTATTTAATTGGTTAATAAAGTTAGCATTAGTTAGAATATGATAGCATTGATTAAATTAGCTATAATGTTATATCATATTCTAACTAATTTAATCAATGCTATCATTCATAGGCTATGTTTGCTTTATTCTATATTATTAAAATGTGCATAGGCATACTTTGTTAATTT
Organism: Paralithodes platypus; assembly: GCA_032716605.1. Lineage (NCBI taxonomy): Eukaryota > Metazoa > Arthropoda > Malacostraca > Decapoda > Lithodidae > Paralithodes > Paralithodes platypus. Next base: position 31,455,449 of record CM064503.1, on the reverse strand, counting down.
TGTTATATATGATAGATATTAAGACTAACACATAGGCTACTAGTAATTCACGCTTGGAATTAACTTATACCCGGGTAGGACTAGATTTTAACAGTTTAATAGAAAAATATACTGCAGTATGCAATGAAACATTAGCTCTGTTGTTTACAATCACATGGTGTTCACAGTGGAGTACTGTAGCCTACAGTATAATGCTATAATTGATTAATATTACGATAAAACCCATAATGCATGAAGCTTATCAATATCAAGTTGGCATTTTTCGTAAGGTGGGTAGTAGATTGTGTTCTATATATTGATAAGGGTTCACTAAAAACAACAAATTAGGCCTATTTTAAAGTGTATAACTTCTGAGCAAGCAGTCTCATTCAGTGCGGCTAGGCTATAGCCTAGTTTTCCCAACAATGATTCGTCGGAATGATGAATTTTGACATGCGCAACATAATTATATTAATATAGCGTAATATTCATACTAATTTAAAGATATTAATCTCAATTTGAGGACAGGACACTTTCATAAATTACAAGTGGGGTACCTCAGGGATCTGTGTTGGGACCACTACTATTCGTTATATTTATCAACGACTTACCTGAAGTTATAACTAATAGAAGTGAGATATACCTGTATGCGGATGACACTAAGCTGTATAGAAGAGTGAGGAGTAAGGAAGATGTGGGTTTGCTTCAAGGAGATGTGGAGGGCATGAAGGGATGGTCTGAACATTGGCTAATGCCTTTTGATCCAAAAAAAATGCAAGTACATGCAGATTGGGACAAGCAAGATAGACAAGGTAGGATACAGTATGTATGAAGCGATGGAGGAAGTTAATGCAGAAAAGGATATAGGAGTAGTGATAGACAATAAGTTAAATTTCTCAGAACATTTAGCGGAAAAGATAAACAAAGCCAATAGAATTGTAGGGCTGATAAGGAGGACATTTGTGTCACTTGATGGCATATAGGAGAAAGAGAGGGGATATGATAGAGACTTTTAAGATAGTGTCAGGAAAGTATGATGAGGATGTGTGTGAAGGTATCTTCTTGATGCAGGAGGCAAAAAGAATGAGAGGATACTCTAAGAAAATTTACAAACAAAGAAATAGGCTTGAAAAGGCAAAGAACCCATTTTGTGATAGAGTGGTAAATGAGTGGAACGCACTGCCCCAGTATGTAGTCGATTCTGAATCAATAAGGAAGTTTGAAAGTAATCTTGATAAAGCATGGGGAAGACAAGATTTGAAGTTTGATTATAAAGCAAAAATACAGAATAGTAAAAATATTGCGTCTGCTACCGCCGCCGCCAACACCGTGAACGACCGCAACTTTCTCTTCATAATTGCTTAGGGGCACAGGGCCCTGGGTGGGGCTTTGGTTTCCCGGGCGTTTCCGCACCCTCCTCAGCTCCCCGCCATGGAGTGGCTTCGGTCACCCGGGCTTTATTGTGGTCGGCAGGGAGGATTCTGTGGGGGCGCTCGGTTATGGCCTTGGCCTTGTTCGGGGCCTTGGGGCTGTTCGGCCAGGCAGCTTGGGGAACAACAACAACAACAACAACGACCGCAGCAGTGCAAGTACTGGCACTGAGCTGGATACACAGGCCTAGTTTGCCTTTTTCCAGAGGATCTACTGTAAGAAACTGTAAGAAGAATAAAGTATATGTTTTTGTCAGTAATTCATAATAGATCTTCGTGTGTTTCACTTTGCTCGGCAAAACTGCTAGGTACCGTGTGCTAATTACGCCAAGCTGCTAGGCCAAATTTGCTCAATGAAACGCCGTTATGCTTGGTGAAAGTTGTCCGTGTGATAGCGGCTTAAGTTTGGGATGGACGACTGAAGAGGAATCTCACTCGACTCTTGAGGATATCCTCTATAATGTTCTGTTAGCACTTGAGATGGCACACCGCACTGAGGTGTGTGACTGCGGGGAATTACATATGGCCGTAGCTTACTGATGGAGAAACATGGCCTATAGGGTGGCTAAAAAGTTCACTGGGCATGTCCCTGGGCGGTGTCGCAGCACCCCTACGGACCGTTCCCGACTGGCCGGATTTGACTTTCGGCACAGCCAGGGACAGTCTAGTAGTTTCGGGTGCCGGTGAAGGCGATGTCCTAGACCTCACGCTAGAGACAGCCTTATGGGACTGCGACTTGGACGCACTAGAATCGGACACTGCGTCTTCCGGCGTTTCTTTACGTTGCTTCTTCGCCGCCTGATGTATTGGCGGAGGAGAGATTGCCCTGCGCAGAGAAGACCTCGATCTGGACCGACGTCTCAACTGCGGTGGTTTCGACGAATCCGGCGCAGGCCGTTTCGCCAACCGGCGAGGGGGACAACTTTCTGTGTGGCGTCATTGGTAGAGTCGTCTGAACTTATGATAGGTTTCGAAACTACCTTCGAAACTCTTTTCTTTACTGTGCCAGAACGAGTGTTCGATTTAGGAGGGTTAGCACTGGAGGGTTTTATCAATAATTCCCAAAGTGGCTTGGCATCACATTGTAGTGCCTTATGGGCAACATCTTTACTGTAATCATTAAAGCAAGATACTATGGTAAAGAGCACTATACGACACCCTTCCTCTTTATGGGTGATGAAACCATTACGTAGCCGTACGCACACACTGCACTTTTTTGTAACCCACTGTCCACGCGACCTATCTATGCACGAGACACATTTAACACAATGCTTATTTCCAGTTACAGGAAGGTTAGCGCATAAATCCGAAGAACAGAAAGCTATACTGTATGTTCCTTGATTAGTCCTCCCCCGCCGGGATCGGTGACGGTCCGGAGCTCCTCGCCGAGGAGACGTGTACCTGGAAAAGAAATTTCCAAGAATCAATGCTCATAAGGACAACTTGAGACATTTCAACACAACCGTTACCTTATACAGTAAAAGTCCGTTAATCCGACGACCGATGATTCGAATCTCCCTATAGTCCGAATTTTTCAATTTGAGGCCAAATCCGAATTCACCCGATGGTCCGAATTTCAAGAAGTCCCAAAGTCCCCTTTTTGAGGCATTAGTCCACTCAAATGATACATAATGGAGCACACACATATCATATGTTCATGAATTCACTTTAAAAGTTTACCATTGTCATTGTAGCCTATTACCTACTTCAAAACATTCAGATTAATGGTCAAAGGAAGCTACTGATATAAACGTAAACACCTTCTTCTTCTTCTTCTTCCACATCGTCTGCTAGAGAGTTTGTTTTGCTCTTGAACGCATCCTTGGGACGCTCCGATGCGCTACTGGCTTGCACCTCATTTTCTGCAAGCGCATTCAGTCTTGAGCTTGAAAACGCACCTTTGGAGTATTAGTCTTGAGCTTGAAAACGCACCTTTGGACGTTCCGATACGCTACTATTTATAGTTCAGTGATCGGAGCGTCCCAAGGGTACTTTCAAGACAACAAGACAAGGGTGCTTTCAATACAATATAATATAACAGAGCACGTCACAAAAGGAAAATCACAAAATGAAAATTACAAGAACCTCTCAGGGAAGTGCCGTTGTTAAGGCATTACTTCCCGAACCACATCTGATCTGATCTTCAAGAGCAAGACAAACTCGCTAGTAGACGGAAGAAGAAGAAGACGTTTATATCAGCAGATTCCTTTGACCATTAATCTGAGTGTTTTGAAGTAGGTAATAGGCTACAATGACAATGGTAAACTTTTGAAGTGATTTCATGAACATATGATATGTGTGTGTGCACCATTGTGTCATTTGGGTGGCCTAATGCCTCAATGTTTTCGTCATACACAGGTTCATAGGGGTAAAGTCCGATAATCCGAAAAATCCACTAACGAGGGCCGGTCCGCTGCCCTTCGGATTAACGGAAGTTTACTGTAATACATAACAAAAAAGATGTAGCGATCACCACTATAAGTTTCCTGTATATCCTTGTGGAAAACCCATATGCGGTTTTCTCATGAAGGAATTTAGACTGCTTACCTATGATAGCGATTATATATCAATGACCTATACTAAGTGATGACTAGAAAGCGCTTTCTAGTAAGCGACCATCTCGCCGTGAGCGGAAAGTGGTTAGCAATGACTCTACCGCCGCAATGACAGATTAGTAGTCTTCCCGCCGCACTAGGAATATTTAATAATAGTACTGTACTGTACTGTATACTGTAGGCGAGTTGTTCCGGCTGAGCCGAAACATCCCTTGGAAGCCTTCCTCTTCTGCCGGGAGTTCGTTCTAGTTCAAGATAACGAACTGGTTACTTGGATCCTGCACCACACTAGAACGCCACTAGCGGGACGCCCGGCGAGGGTGAAACGCGTTCACGAGACAGATCCCCCGACAGGAAATATGATCCTAACCATTCTACTACTAAGTCTGCAGCAAGTATAGGAGAATACATAGTACAGTATAATAGTCAGGAACTATCCCAACACCCTCAACTACTGAGACTATCTCATCGAACAGAAGAGGGCCACACAGTTTATGGCACAACATTAATGTAATAATAAACTTAAAATTACATCCTAGCCATAAACAGACCCTACGCAGAGGCTGGCCACGCGGCCTAGGGCAAGTAGAATATCGACAAAATCGACGAATTACTCTTACCTTCAGGAAGAACCAACACTCTCCTCCATCTCGACAACAGGAACGCAGGGATGACGACGCAGATACCAGAAGCAAAGTTCTTTACTAAGTACTGTAAACTAAAGGTTCTGCTGACGAAAAAACAAAAACGCTTAACCCACCAGAAAGGTGGCCAAAAAGCGTTGCCCTTATAGTAATAAAAAGCCTCTAATCCTAACTCATAAGGCTAAAACTAGAGGGGAAAGAAAAACACAACAATGGCATCCCCATCTTATACCGGCCTGTGGTAATGCCATCACAAAAAACACCCTTAAACACAACGCCTGGGGGTCACGCCAATCAGCACGCCCGACCTAACTAATGTAAACCTACTCTAGAACATCTCAGATTAGTACAAATGAGCAAAAGACTCACTATCCGGACTGAAGAGTGACGAATGAAGAGAGGTCGGGACACACACCCAGAGCGTGAAGGAAGAGAACGCGTCAGCGTCTCGATGCGAACCCACGCTAAGCAAACATCTGCACTACGGGAAGTGTAAAACAGATAAGAGAGAGTTTTAACCCTCCTGGCCCGGGCAGCATGTTAAAATGACACCGCGGCAGATGGGCAGGAACCCGGGTGTCCTGTTAAAATCCGTAAGCTTGGCTGGCTGGCTGGCTGGCTGGCTAAATCTTCTAAAATCTTGTGATCACTTTTTCCCAAGGGACAATGATAATTTATCTTTTTGACATCATGCGGATCACTGGTGAAGACTAGGTCTAGCCTGGATGGTTCATCCATCCCTCTGATTCGCAGTGGTGGGCGTGGGCGCGCCGATTTGGCGCTCTGCGCTCTGCGATCCGGTGCGCACTACCAATATAGAGGAGCGCGGAGCGAGGAGCGGCAAAAATCTGAACTCGGAGTGCAGGCGGGGAGCGCAGCTTGAATTTTGCGCTCCTTTCTGGCGCTCCGGAAGCGATTTTTCCTGTCAACAACAGGTTCAAGAACGTCATTATCGTGTACAGTCATCGTACGGTGTTACTCACGGTGTTAGTGAACTGTGATACAGTGATACTATGATAGTGACAGACTGACAGTGTTACAGTTGTTAACTTGTTACTGACTTTTTTGGCTTTTGCTAACGCTAAGTAAACCTTACGGGCAAGTTACGGCTTACGAAGGGGCCTATTTTAATAAATTATTATATCAATCATAGCATATTATGATATTAAATTATTAATCGTTTAATCATGTAATCAACTAATCATGTTGTTATTGTATTGTTAGTCTTGTTAGCTTGATAAGTTTAACTGTTTAAGTTTCTCAGTTTGGACAGTTTCTGTAATTCTTTATGTCATATCATAGATATCAATGGACAGTCACAATGTCACAATGATATCAACCATATCATTGATATGACATAAAGAATTACAGAAACTGAGACAGTGAGAAACTTAAACTTCAGAAAGACACCATGACTTGAGTTTTTTTTAATTTTTTAAATTTTTTAAATTTAATGAAGTGAAAGACAAAGGATTGTATTAATTTAGGTAAATAATTAAATAACTTCTAGAAGCTGTTTTTTACTTTTTTTTATTATACAGTATACCTATTTTTGGAAGCGCGGAGCGCAGAGCGGGAAGCGCATCGGGTCGGCTGACCAAAGGAGCGCGTGAGCGCTGCCGCATTACCTTATGTCTGAGGAGCGCGGAGCGCTGCCGCATTACCGGTCCCACCGGAGCGCGCCCACCACTGCTGATTCGTGTGTTTTCTCTAACATGTTGTGTTAACATGTTTTCTGTTACTAGATTCAGTAATTTACTGCCCCAAGATTCATTATTATTTCCCGCATCTAACCCTTCCCAATTGACTTCCTTACAATTGAAATCACCTGTTAATATTAATTTATTTCTCCTATTAAAAAGTATTTTTAGTGCATCTAGAGATTCCGTGATTAGTTGATCATATTCTTCCCGCTTCCATGCTCTAGTTTGTGGTGGTACAGTATATAAGCCACTGCTATATCAATTGCTTTGTTGTCCTTGTCTTTTATTGTCACTGCTATAATTTCCGATCTATTATTGCCTAGGTTAATCTCACTTGCTTCTATATTTTTGTCAGTCATTATTAACACTTCCTTCTCTATCTTTTCTCCACACATTGTACCCTTCCCATCCCAACACTCCCAATTCAGTACCACCTCTCAACTTTGTTTCTGCTAAGCACATAATATGTGGTTTATATTTCTCAATATAGTAATTCAATTCTAATTTCTTAGACAGCAAGCCATCCACAGTTGTTGTTGTTCCCCAGGCTGTCTGGCCGAACAGCCCCAAGGTCTCGAGCAAGGCCAAGGCCATAAACGAGCGCCCCCACAAAATCCTCCCTGCTTACCACTAACAAAGCCCGGGTGACCGAAGCCACTCCAAGGCAGGGAGCTGAGGAGGGTGCGGAAACGCCCGGGAAACCAAAGCCCCACCCAAGGCCCTGTGCCCCTCAGCAATTATGAAGGGAAAGTTGAGGGGTAAGGGAAAAATGTGACATTTTGGCTCCCAATCTGCCAACTTCTAGGTTGGCAGTAGGGAGGTCAATCCACGGAAAAGACGCCGCCACTTGAGATCTAGAAGATATAAGTAAAAGGAACAGTCAGAGTAAGCTATGGGTATGGCAGAGATCGCTCAGTTCTCACTTGGATAGACCAGCCCATGAGCACATGACTAAAACCCAATCCTCTCAGCATCAGCTAGGAAAGGCCCTAGAAAGCCGCCTTTGGCGGGGGGATAGCTCCCCTATTTCAACTCCTTTCGGGGTTGGGCACCTGCCCAGTACTATACATCAGCTCCATCTCCCCCTTTCTTACACCTTTCTTTTTTCTCTTTCCCTAATATTCCCAGACTCAACTCCCCCCCCGCTTCCACTCCACCTTCTCTCCCTTGCTCCCCCCTGCTCTCCCCCTGCCCTGCTTCTCTCCCATGTTCCTGGTTTACACTAGTCTCTCCCTCCTGTCCTTCGGTACTGGTACTCGCTTCCTCTGTCTGACCGTTCATCCCTAAGTTCTCTGTTTGCCCCTCCGTCTTCCTCTGTAGTCCTCTCTGACTCAGACTCTTTCAATTTCACCCCTATTCGTCACTTCCTGAGAGCGATAATTTTATACAATGACATATAACTACTGACATATACGTGACTTTAAACTCTGTACCACCTCCTCCACCACTAGCCTTGAGAGGGCCTAGGCCCAGTGGGCTAGTATAAAATTAAAGCATCATCAACAACAACCTTTAATGAACCATTTCTTCTTCTTCGTTCCTACCAGTCGCCAATAAAAAAAATCCACTTCTTGGTCTGTACTTTTGGCATTCAATTCCTTCACCTCATCCCTCAAACTTTTAATTTTGTTTCTTTCATCTAAGTCCAAGTCTTTTTTGATGTAAATATGCTTCAGACAATTTTTATCTTTCACCTTCATTTATTCTTCATGATTTCCTCTACTATTCCTACTGTGCGAAACTGCACTTTCATTGTCCTTGGTGTGTGTGTGTGTGTGTACTTACACTAGTTGTACTTACACTAGTTGTATTTTTGGGAGTGAGCATGCTCGTTAATTCCCGCCTCCTAAGATATGTTTGTCATACCATGCTTTGAAACTATGCACTGATGGTGCAGACACTACTTCGGCTGGAAATTTGTTCCACCCACTAATCGAGTTGGTAGGAAATCTTTTACTTTTCAGATCAGATTTACTATTAGGCCTTTCAGTTTGTAGCTGTGACCTCTTGTTCTCTCACCTCCATCCCTCTCTATGTAGTTTTTCTTGGTCGATTTTGTCAAAACCTCTTAACACATTTGTATATCTGATTTGCTTCCTCGTTTCCTTCTCTGTTCCAGTGTAGGTAGATTCAATCTCTCGAGCCTCTCTTGGTACTCCAAATTTTCCAAACCTGGGATCATCCTCGTAGCTGCTCTCTGTACCCTCTCAATTTTGGGGATATGTTTCTTCATGTGAGGGGACCACACTACAGATGCATATTCCATCCTGGGTCTTATTATTGCCATTATTATTTGTTTCATGGTGTTTTCATTAAGATAATTGAAAGACATGCTGATATTTGCCAATAGTGCTAGTGATTCTCTCCACTATCTTATTTACGTGGCTTTCTGGAGACATGTTATCCTTAAATTCTATCCCCAAGTCTTTTTCTTTTTCTGCCTTGGGAATCACTTCGTTTCCTAGTTTATAATCTTTTCTAGGTGTGTACTTGCTTTTACCCATTTCTAGAGTCTTACATTTCCCTGCAGTGAACTCCATATTCCATTTGATGCTCCATTCATGGATCTTTTGCAAATCTGCTTGGAGTTCAAGGCAATCCTCCTGGGTTCTGATCGTTTTAAGCAGCTTAGCATCATCCGCAAACATGCTCATGTAGCTTGTTAGTCCCTCAGGTAATTAATTTACAATATTAGAAACCTGATTGGGGCTAGTACAGATCCTTGTGGTACTCCACTCGTAATTTGAGTCCAGTTTGACGATTTCCCCCTTACTGTTGTTCTCATCTGTCTTCCGCTAAGGTAGCTCTCCATCCATTTCAGCAGTTTGTCTCCTACTTTTCCCTCATGTTTTAATTTCCACAGCAATCTCTTGTGTGGAACTTTGTCAAATGCCTTTTTAAAGTCTAGGTAGGCACAGTCTACCCATCCTTCCCTCTGGTCCACTGTGTCCTATTACTCTAGAGCAAAAACTGACCAAGTTGCTTACACATGATCTGCCTCCTCTGAATCCAAATTGTCGATCAGTAATTAATCTTTTGGATTCCAGGTAGTTCTACTCCCCTTTGTCCCCTTATTAATACCTTCCAGAATCTTCATGAGGAATGCTCAATATTGATACAGGGTCTATAGTTCCGCAGTGGTTTATTCTCTGCTTCCTCCCTTAAATATAGGAATAATGTTTGTCTCTTTTCCATTCTGTAGGTACATATCCCCTGTGTCCAATGATTTTGGTCATTTATCTCAATATAATTGGGATAACTCAGTTCCTTGGGCATTTTTCTTTTATTATCCAGCCTGAATACCGCCGTCCGGATCCGCGCGGCTTTGTTTGAGAGCCACCCTTACTCATTATGGTCTATGAGCTCTGCTCTGTTAAATGTGGACTTCTTGCATTTCCTCTGTACCTATCTAATTGGTTTCTGGTGCATATGAAATTCTCCTTCTTTTGTAAATACTGATTGCAAAATTTCTATTAAGTTCTTCCGCAATTTCTGTGATCCTCTTCTATGATTCTGTTTCCACTTTTAATCTGTACGATGGTGGCTTTTATCTTCCGTTTCCGTTTACAAACTTGAAAAACATTTTTGGATTCTTTTCATAGTTATCCACTATCCCTTTCCTCATGGTTGGCCTCTGACCTCCTCCTCCATTTCTTGTGTATTTGTTTCTCTCCTCTTTATATACTTTTGCATGTTATCTTCCGAATTCACAGTTTCTCATCTTTTTCCCAGGCTGTGTTTTTTTGCTTCCTCTGCTTTGCCTAGCATTCGCGGTTAAACCATTCCTTTTGCGATTTCCTTTTTGTTCTGTTATTACTGTACTTTGGGACAAAAGTGTTTATACCAGGATCAGAGATCTCCTTGCCTGCCCTTGATTTTCTTTGGTCTACCTCACTTTCAGATAACACCTGATCCCAATTTTGTGACTTGAAAAAATCCCGTAGTCCTACGAAATCGGTTCTGGAATACATCCTGTGATTTTCCTTGTGCTTTTCCCTTCCCTTGGGTAGAATAAGCTTCAATAGTGTGTGTCAGTGTGTGTGTGTGTGTGTGTGTGTGTGTACTCACGTAATTGTACTCACCTGAATTGTAGTATACACGGTTTGAGCCTAAGATCCAGTGTTGTCCTGTCCTCTCTCTCGACATTTATATCCAATTTTGCTTTAAAAGTTTTTTTTTGCATTTCTTGCTCCCACCACCGCCCCATCCCACTTATTCCAACACTCAATGCTTCTATACCGGGAAGAGCTGAACTTTCTTACATCAGACTTACATATAACTTTCCTCAGCTTACAATCATACACCCCTGTTTGCTCCCCTCGTCCCTCACCGACAAAATCTCCCTTGTCCGTTCTTCTCAAAACCTTTCACAACACTTAAACATCCTGATCATAGTCAGACCATCTCTCTCTCTCCTCTCCTCTCCCTCAGCGTTGGCAGCTTTAGCCCTCTCCACTCTCTCCTCATAAGGCAGGTCTCTTGTGTGTGTGGGTGTGGTTTGGTAACTTACCCTCGTTGGCCGTCCCCTAGTATATATGTCGAACGGACTACGGGATCATATAACAAAGTGTTTGTTTTGCCTACCTCACTTTCAGATAACACCTGATGCACCAATTTTGTGACATGTGAAAACAATCCCGTAGTCCTTCGAAATCGGTTCTGGGAATACATCCAGTGATTTTCCTTGTGCTTTTTCCCTTCCCTTGGGTAGATTATACTTCAATAGTAAGTCTATGTCTAAAACTGCCTGGTCGGTTTTTTTTCCTAGTGGGCATAGGGACTGAATACTTTGAACCTCCCTCCTCCCTTCTTGTGAAGAGAAGTTCCAATCTAGCTGGTTGATCACTTCCCCTTACTCTTGTTTACTCTTTTACATGTTGGTATATAGAATTTATTCCATGGCCATACTTAAAAATTCCTTGCCCCAACTTTCCTCCCCGGTTCCGGCGGCAAGATCTTCCCAATTAACTTCCTTTCAGTTAAAGTCCTCCACACATGACGATTTCATCCTTTTGAAGCGCAAGATATTTCCTAGCACACACTAATTGTTTCCTTACGCCTTACGGCTATGCTTCCTCCTTACCCCATGTCTTCGTCTTTGGGGAGGTACATACGCTACTATCACCCACTATTTTTTTGTTTCCACCAATCTCTATTGATAAAACTTCTGCTGTTGAGTTTTCTAGTTTTATCTCAGACACAATCAAATCTTTCCTATGTCGGATGCAACACTCCCACCCTCCATGTCACAATTTTCTGGTCCCTCCTCCAAATCCATGTATTCAGGACCATCCGAGCAAATATTATATCACGGTCCATCTCTTATTTTTGTCTCAGTGAGACATACTATTTCTGGTTTCTTAGTATTGAGTAAGTCTGTTAGTTCTAGTTTCTTAGAGATTAGTCCATCGACATTGCAATATCTAATCCTTATACTTTCTAGTCCCCCATTACCCTCTCCAAGCTCGCTTATCTGCTGCGTTCTGTTTCCCTACCCTCTTTTCCTTTTAGTTTCTTTTTACCGCAAGTTTTCATAATCTTCCCCTTTCTTACTCCGTAAAAAAACTGATTCTTTTCTTGTTCTTTCCTCTTGCTATTTTCCTCCTTGGCGGTTTTCCTTAGTTCAGCCTCCTTCTTTCTCATCTTCTTCTGGTAAGTCTCGCCTGAGTGTAGATTGTTTCCTTACCCTCTAACCCTTTTAGCCTAGCTGCTACTGCCATGATTTTCATCACCTGTCCTTCTGAACTTAAATTCGATTTTTACCAGTCTATTGTATTCCCTTTGTGATATGTTCCCAGCCTAAAACAATGTCTAGATATTTCCGCCTTCCAGGTGTCCCCTCCTCATCTTTAATATATTCCAGAATCTTGTTGATGCGACCTTCATCCTGCGTCTTTTCGTTTTGTCCAGTCTAGTTCCTCCTTTTCTTCCACCCCTGATAGTATGAGGCAAGTTAGCTCATAAAAGACTTTCTTCCTGTTTGTGTGTGTGTGCTAATTAATTCTACCAATAGTGTAGCGTGAAAATCGCTTGATATTAACCTCAGAGAGAGAGAGAGAGCCTTCTAATATGCTACCAAACAAATAAGGATTGCAATATTGTAATATGTATTGCCCACCGTCGCGAAAAAGTACTGTTTTCTGTGTGCCCTGGCTTGTGGTATCTCATGTGGCGGCGCTCTGCCTTAGACACCCACGGGTCACTCTACTAGACACGAAACACTGGCTTGGGACTGGAGTGCAAACTAGACCAGGTGCCACGTACCTAATTTTGTCGTAAAACAAACTTAGTTAGGCTACTGTACTGTAACTTACTCCAATTTTGCGACCGAGACTCCACTAACCAATTTACTGATGAAAACCTAAGTTGGCGATGTAACTCTACTTTTGCGGGTGGCGCCGTAAGAAATTGGGGCTTTCCGCACTAGTTTTTGGGGTGGGAAGGGTGGCCGGTCCACCTAAGGCCTCTCGGACACCCTCCCTCCATCCCCGCAAGCCCAGCCGCCATCTTTCGAGTCTAGGTAAATGCTCAATTGCGCATTTATACTTTGATTATCTCAATGATAATGATAATGTCCTTATGTTTTTTCCTGTATTTTTCTTTATTTGGGATGTATAATTACATGTAGGTGTGTACAAACAAAGCAAATAAATGACGAAAATTCACGAAAAATTCCCAATTTTTTGTGATTTCCGTCATTGATTTGCTTTGTTTGTACAGTAAAAGTACGCGAACATACAGTACAGTACATGTAATTATACAGCCCACAATAAAGAAAAATACAGAAACACATAAGACATTATCATTAGCCTTGAGATCTCAAATTAAATGAGCAATTGAGCATTTAGCGACATGCACTGATGAAAATATGTCGACCATATTCATTTGTTCCCCATAACGTTAGTTAATCCCCTTTGTGCGAATTCCAGTTTTGGCGGCCTGCAATGTCAACC